>BMAO01016681.1:600000-815656 GCA_019973975.1 Trichonephila clavata
TCGAATAATTTTGTATTGTGTCTAATCATTGAGTGTTTCTATACGTATTTCATCGTTTTCTACATCATACTAAGACGCTGTTATCAATTATTTTCTCTTTTATATATGTTGATGACTTCTAAGGGACACTTAAATGAAATGTTTGTATAGATTTTAAATGACCCATCACTTGTTTGTTACTCTGTTACCAAGTGTTTTATGTTTAAATATTTGTGGGGGCAAAATATACTTTTTTTGAAAATAATACAAAGTTTATTTTTAAGTTTGTGTGGCATTCATTGATTAATTTCATAGGATTCTTTAAAAACGTACGCTGACTGTGTTACTTATATTTTTATGAACGAATCTACATACAAATTAGAAACGTAGATATCTCTGTTGTTGAATATTTTTTTATGACTTTAGTTCAGTTAATTTAAATGCTAATGTGTGAGATGGATTCTATGGAATTGATTGAGGTTTGAAGCCACACATACTAATTTTAATTTAATTTGGTATCTATATTATTTTGTATAAAGGTAGTTCTAATAATGTTAGATTTTCATACTCTCAAAAGTAGTTTTAAACTTTTCCAAGAACTAAAAACGAGAACTTGCAAATAAATATTCAAGCTTGGTTGAATAACGCACGATTTAAAAATATGATTATGTGCAATTTTTTATTGGTTATTGAGAGGTTGTTTTGTTTTCATATTTAATGTGTTACTGAATATATATACAAATAAAAACACATGGATGAACAGTAACAAAATTCAGCGCACAGCTTAGAAGATGCTGTTCGAATGTGTATTTGGACACGGTCTTCATAACCAGTCTGTTTACTAATAAACAATTACAATATCATTTTAGGAAACTAAGGATTACTGCGATATATCTTTGTTTTTCATTTCTTCAAAACTTAAGACCCATTTTAAAATACTTAACTTTCATGTATCATTCTTTTTTCATTGAAGTCATACATGCTCCACCGTCATTGATACGCTCACTTTTGCATCTATAAATTTCGAATGATTGTTTTTATTTAATTTTTTTGTTCATCCAAAACTGATTCATTGCATTGAACGTTAATATCATTATTTGTTAATATGTTAATATTTTTGTTTGATTGTCAGTCACCAAAATATTAGTTTATTGTTAAATTGCTCGCTTATTGTTGATGCAGTTTGAGCTGAATTTTTGTTAAGTTCAAAGGTGAATTGTTAGTAGATGTTAAATATATTTACTTTCTATTATAAATTAGCTGAATAATTTTTTTGTGTGGTTAAAAATGTTGTTCCAGAATCATAATAATAAACTGTTATTAAATTTTAAAATAGAGAAGAAATATTTGCAATATAAGTTAATTCACTTTGCACTTATGTTATCTTGATTAGTTAATTTGAGTAATTTTATGGTGTTGAATATAATATTTCTTGAAGTTTTTGAATCACTTTATCAATTGTTTGCACGTAATCTTAATATATTTATATGTATATTATATTTTCAGTGTTTTCTATAGGCCTCTATATTAGTTGACATTGGTTAAGTGTATTTTACAGAAACGTTATACTGTTGAATTTTTTGCTAAATGTAATATTTTTCCAAATAGGAACAATGACAGGTTTTGGTTTTGTTCCAGTTGTTAAACATAATAAAGGAAAAAGCAACTTTTGTTTTTTTAATATATATATATATTCTTTAAATTCTTAAGTAATAGAAAATTCCACATTTAACTTATTTTTATTATAACTGTTTCTTTGGATTAATAAATTAAAAATGCTGTTTATTTAATTTTTCTTGTAATATGTGTATTTTATGTATCATAATATACATTTATTAGTATATGTTAGAGTTTATCATTGTTAATTTATTTTTCTTTCAGCTAATATTTTTCGAAAATGTCATATATATATATTACTTATTAAACCTTCATCTGAATAGTGTTTAACTGAAACTTTAAGCAATTAAGTTTTTGTTAAGTTGAAAATTATTTTCTAAATTTTCGATCTCAAAAATCTTTGTTAAATGAATCACTTCATCTAAATGTGTCAATTTTTATGCAAACCAAACGCTTATTATTTATGACGTAATATGACATGAGAATATCTCCTCAAAAGGCCTTGCAATGTATTTTTAGAATAATTAATTCTAGTATTTCTTTATTTATTACACTTGTGCGATATCTCAGGAAATGTTTGGAGTTTCAGTTTTTAGTTCATACAAGCCAGAAATAATTTAGAGAATGAGCATTTTATACATCTTACTTAAGAAACTTCTTTGTAATTAAGGCAAATTTTCTATAATAAGAGTGTTTGCATTCCTTTTTCTGTATATACTTCTTAAAAAGTATTTCTCTACCTGATAAATTACTGCCTTTTTTAAAAGAAAGAATATTTTCATGATTTATTTTAGTGCTTCAACATATCCTTTTTGAGCTACTGCCATTACCCATGTTGCTCTCTAGGTATATAGTAAAATCATATATATATCAATATACGTACAACGTGTATACGTAACTTTAAATTCAGATAGTACGTATAAAGAAAATTATAACGAAGTTCTCTATAAATAGGAACAGAATGAATATCAGAAAGAAATATTTTATAAAAAGTTATAGCTTATGCTGTTAGACTCAACTTTTCCTTTTACCATGACTTCAGAGTTCCTTAAAAATTTATAAAGTACACCTTAGCCTTATTTAATAGCAAAATACGTTTTGCGTGACAATCCAGGTAATTTTTTATGATTGAAGGAGGGTATATCTTTTCACGATGCCATTAATTTTAATATTTGGAACTCATATATTGAAATTTTTTGAAACATTTTTCTCAAAATGAATTTAAAGTTTTTTCTTTCTAAGTATTTTATACTGGATCCTTTTGCAAGCAGAATACAAAAAAAAATTAAAGATTCTGAAGAAAAAGAGGCTAGATAGTCATGCAGACAAAAGCATCATTAAAAATGCTATACGAAACCTTTTCTGCATTCTTTTCTCTCTACAAATTAATTTTAATTTTGAAAAATGCAGTCAATTTAATTAATTAATCAATTTTGAAAAAAATAATTTTAATTTTGTTAGTTTGATTTTGTAAAGATTTATAGAATTTTTTAATTTTGTTGAAGGGCTTCCAAATCATTTATATTGATTCAAAAAATTTCAATATCTTATACAAAATTTTTAAGTATGATGTTTCGAAAACTCTCAGATCCTTATTCAATCTAAAAATGACAAAATAAGGAAATAAATAAAATACGTAAATTAGTTGAAAACATTTTATGTATTGTAATTATTAACCACAAACATATATATATATATATATATATATTTATTTAGATTGATAATATTTAAAAATATAATTCAGTAATGTGGTTTCTCAATTTTTTTCTTCCGAAAATAAAAGTACTATTACATAATTAATAGCAAAGGTGTTTCTTTCATTAAAAATAAATGTATTTTTTTCTGATAGGAAACTATTTAATTGAATAATGATTAACTTCAATCAACATGATTAGGTTTAATTTTAAGTTATAAATGAGTATTTTATTTTTAGCAAGATTGTGATATACGATAAGTATCAGATTTTTTATTTAAGAAGTTGTCTAGCAGGTTTTTATTCAAAAAACAGTCAAATTTTTCGAAATATTATTTATAATCTTTAATGAAAAGTATTTGAAAACCTTCTAGAATATACGCTTAGATATTTTTAAAGGAAAATTCATCGAAGTCATGACATTATTTGCGTGATTGGCAAGCCTGTATTCTTTTTTTAATAATAAAAATCTCGAAAATTTACTAATTTTTTATATATTTAAATATTTTTCCACAAATCATTATGTTTATATGCTCATAGAATAGTACATATATATCAATTATGTGTTTGATGATTAAAAAAAATTGTTTTGAATGTGTTACTTGCTTTTAAAATATTTTTATAACCTTCTTTCAATAATATTATTTATGTGAAAATTAATCCTTTCTCTGTCCTTATGACTACAAGCTCAACATGATATTGAAATATTCTGTTACAAGCATGTATACGATTGTAATTTATAAAAGAATTAATGTTTTTTTAAGCAAGTGATATAACATGAGTTGTTAAATGCCTTAATTTCTTATAAATTATGTACTTTCATAAAATTGATTTCAACTTCATCCTATTGTAAATACAAACCCGATTCTGCAAACTGTGTTGCCGATCTCGAGCGCCATGTTGGTCAAGCAATATACTTTAAAGTATCCAATGAAGAGGAAGAGTACATGCTTAAGACATTTGGAAGTTTTCGTCTGTGAGCAGCAACAATGCAATTTCCTGATAAACTTTTATGTGAAAGTGTACAGTCATGTCTCCCTGTTTAAGTACTGTTCTTCATACAAAAAGAATACGAGTACACCTTGCACCATGCGTGTAAACAATTTCTTGAAGGAGTGGTTTTGGAAAACAAATTGATGTTTTACAAGCCCCTCTTGGTCTCATACGTATTTATTCTACCACATACGTCAGTCGTCAATGTTGTTGATAAATAACATTTTATCACTAATAAATATATTATATATATACATATAATCTTTTACAACGTTTCAGTGGCTTGGCATGCAATATACAGCTGACGAAAAGGCTTTGTTGTTCGCGTCTTACTATCATTGTTAATTCTAGAGTGACGTGCGAGTTGTAAAAGTTTACTTTTTTCTATTGTTCTGTTCATTTGTTAATAATAATATTGATTACACTAAAAAAATTCAAATGCTTTCTAGTAGACAAATGTTCATTGAATGGACAACTGAAAAGTGTAATATGCTACGTAATATTGCCTTATTCTAACGCCAAAAGGTTAGACGTTGAATTTTTTCCAGTTAGTCAAAATGCTGTATTTGTTAATTTTTTAAATCAGTAGAGTGAGCTGTTTGATACTGTTGAGAGGCGATAGTTGTGGATATAGATGAATAACACGACATAAAATGCAGTGGGTTATCACTGGTACAAACCGCATCCTTTAAAAGGTAAAATATTTCCGTTAATTTCTTAACAAATTAAAAGTTTTTTATCATTATGTTAAAATTAAAAAATGTCCTAAAATGACCAATTAATTAAAAACTAATGATATATATATTTTTGAAAATAATATCTTCTAGTTAAATCTTAAAATGCAAATTAATTAATTCTTATGTACAATTACTTTAAAGCGAACTATAAATTTTGTACTGCTTTCCCTACTTAAATTTTAAAAAAGCATGCTTATATATAGAGATAATTGAATATTAACTGAAAGCAGAAATAAAAATATTTTGAGTAGTTTTCGATACAAAATATGTTTATTCTTTTTTGAATCTTAAAAATGAAAATTACTTTTGAGTGCTTTCGCAAATAAGTAAATTTGAATCTAGACGGAATGACGACCGAAGATTTTACACTGACATCAGGTATGATTTTTGTATTATAATAACGTTTTCATACTTTTTGGCGTTAAGAAAAAGGTATTTAGCCTGTAGAAATCTTAGTTGTTGGACTGCTTCTATGCCTGTAAGTTCGTGTAGCTTTACAGTCTGATGAAATATACGTCATTATACGTTAGTACTTACGGACATAACTCAGAAGACTGGTCAAATAAATATACATTGCAAGATTTACTCTGTGTTTTTTTATTGTGTTCGTTATTTACTTACACCCAAATGCCATCTTGACCACACAATGTTTAAAAACACAAATTAATATCAAGGAATGGAAATAATTGCTTAAAAATAAACTTGATTACTATTTATAGCAATTTTAACGGAATTTCTTGATTTTTAAAATTACATATCCCTTTCATAAGATAAAAACTAACTTTTTCCGTTTTCTATTTAGCAATAATCATTAAAAATAAAAGTTTGCATTGTCTAAACACTTTCTTAAGTTTGAAGTAATATATATACATTAGAGAAAATATGGCCTACGGTCCATTTATCCTGTCCGTTAAAAATCTGACAATAATCGAATAGAAATACTAAAGTTTCCTTTTTGTTTATGCGTCAGCTTTCGCAGATAAATTCGCAGGTTTCCATTGAAAGAAGTTTTTAAATACAGAAACGTATTTGAAAACTTCTACAAATGCAAAGATTAAAGGTCTTTAATAATTATACATAAAATAATTAAAACATCCTTATTTGCTTTTAAATTTTAATTTAAACCAATGAAAAACAAGAAATTCACAGTCATGTTCCATTAATAGCATTAGTACTAAAAAAATTTCAAAGAATAGCGTCTTTTAGCCTTTATTGCGTTTTGTAATGTTTTATTAGCCCACAAGAAATTTTTCTCTACTTCTAAAAATATTTCCCAATCAATGGTTTGTTTTTACATCTTGTAATTTTAAAGTTGAGATGCTATTTCTTTAAGTAAAAATCTAGCTAAATAAGTAAACACTACCATAATTTTTAAATACATTCTAAACTTTTCAAATCGAGGTCTTACTTTTTTTTCCAGATATTATTAATTTAGTTACAAATATGAGCTTCGCCAAAATAGGTAAGTTAATTTTTTTTTAACCTTTTTAGTAGTTATTTTTTCATGATAGTTTATTTTGTTAGAGAGTAGTTTGTTCAAATCAGTGAGAATATACGCAAAAGGGGAATTGAAGAAATTCCCCGTTAAAATTTCATTGCACCAAAGAAAAATTATATAAATTTTGCACTAATTATTTTTTCAAACCTACAAGTAATACATTAGGTATAATAGAATATTCACAAAGGTTTAATTTCTGAAAATAAATTAAGCATGCAAAAGTAGAGTTAATAAAATAATAATTTTATCTCAATGAAATATAATTATCTGAAGTTCTTCCTGAAAAAAACATTGTTATGCC
Organism: Trichonephila clavata; assembly: GCA_019973975.1. NCBI lineage: Eukaryota > Metazoa > Arthropoda > Arachnida > Araneae > Nephilidae > Trichonephila > Trichonephila clavata. Next base: position 606,819 of record BMAO01016681.1, read on the forward strand.
AATGAATTCAATAATATTATGCAAAAAATAATAAATGAGGATTTAGGCATATTTATGGATTAGTCATTTTGACAAATAAGTAAATAACATATTTTATAATCCTAAAATAAAAAAGAAAGAAAACTTCAGATTTAATCGGTTTGTTGAATCACCCATATCTGACTCAGAACAGAAAATAATTTTATTGATTTTCGAAGTTCCCCATTTCATTCAGCAGGTTTTTGAATATTTATTTATTCAACGAAGAAAACAGGGAGAGGCAACAGTTTAAAGCAAAATTAGTGATAGATTATTCATCATTACTCTGGGATTTTGAATCTATAATATTAAGAATACAACTATAATTTTTCTAAAAAAATTTAAATTAAAAGGTTTACACATTTTACGTAACATTTGAGCATTATTTCCACTTGTTATTTAGTCTAGAATACAGGGGCGTAGCTACCACCGTATCAATGATACGGGGCCTTCAACGAGTGTGACATGACACTTTCAAATAAGTTTTATAAGTGTGGTCATTTTATTTTTCAAAAAAAGGTACCTAAAGAATTTTGATGCAGGGCTCACTCAGTATTAGCCATGCCATGCCACAAAAAAATAAATTTCACAAGTATAGATATTTTTTTAATAATGCATGCATAAAATCAAAGAGCTTACAAATTACGTTTTGATAAAAAAAAAATGTGTTTTTAATACAATAAGAGAGAGACACATATAATTTCCCTAATAATATTTTTTCTTACTTGCGCACATACGCATATGAATTTACTGACATAATAGTAATGTAATCTGATAATTATTTAACAAATAGGATTTACAAGTCATTAAAGATAAATAAACATGTTTTTCTAAAGTCACTAGGGAGAAATCAATGAAAATATAAACTTATCGTTTAGTTCCATGGCGAACGAAATTCCGAAGATCCAAGAAGCCTCCAAAACAAATTTTCATGATAGGAAGAATTACCTAAAAGTATACAGAACATATAAAAATAAACAGCATCAACATGTTTGACAAAGGAAAAAAATAAGGTGCATAAAAAATAAGATGAATCATGGTTCTACACAGGGGAAAAAATGATATTAATCGGGACCTCTACTGTGAGGATAAAATGTTCTATAATGTGGATATTAGGCGAAAAATAATTTTAAAAAAACAATTTCGAAATGTAATAATGCCACAAAGAAGAAATATAAAAAGGAATTTTCGAAAAAAATAGGGGGGGGGGACTTAAATTTGGTTAGACGATTTTAGACTCAAAATTACCGTAAAATCTGACGTATAACACACAGTTTTAACACAAAAAATAAGATTGAATTTCAAGGTTACACACGTTATACGCCGGGTATGAAAATAAGAGCTTTAAAAATAAGAAAAAGAGATGAGTTTTTAAAAAAAAGAGTTAGGACTTCTACATATATCGAAATACATTTATTTAAAAGAAATGACATTATCCATATGAACTTAAAGGGTTGTATAATTCTAGAAGTACACTATTTTTTCTAAAGTTTTTGGGATAATACCTTGAATAAATGACTTCAAAACATGAGAGCATTGCATACGCTCATTTCAGGGTTCTTTGTAAAAAGTGGGTGCGTGTTCTACGGTGAATATACCTAAAGATAAAAAAATGCAGCTTGAAAATACAGATACGCGTATAAGCAGGATTTTACGGTATTTTTCTACTATATAAAATTACCAAAAATGATGATTATTAATAAATGAATTTTGAGTAGAAAATAGTGTAATCTACATTGAGACATTTCATAACTCCGTCTTTCTCTCTTCGCACTATCGAACCAGTCCGATTCAAACTGTTTTCCGTCTTCAGCTTTATTGTGTACAACAATTTCATTACTAGGTTTTTATTTAAAAAATTATTATTAAAGAAATTGTTAAAAAGTACTAAAATATACCTCGGTTTTTCTTTCATAAAAATTATTTTGACTTGTGCCATAAAAAAACTCAAATACCTAAACTTTATTTCTGTTGTGGCAGTAAAGATAAAAAAATTATTTTTTAAATTTTATTTTCCCTTCATCTATATATGAAAGAACATCTTTTCAACATAGGTAGGTTTTTGAAATCCTGAAAAAAAAAATTTCGATCTACCCTAATAAAAAACGCAATTCACAAAATGCATAACGGTAGCATTGCTAAATTTAGTAGAATAATAATAAGCATGAATAAGTGTAATTCTAAATAAATATCAATGATTTATAATAATAATAAATGTTATTACAAATACAAAATATGGTAGTATATAATATGAAGTAAACAGAAAATAAGCTTTTACATGATTATTCCTTATCAACCAATATTCATTCAATTTGCAGCTAATCAAACAATTTCTACATGTATGTTAATTCACTGAACCACTAACAATTTCTGAGTATGAATAAATGCATGTTGCGTAATTTCCATACAATGCTAAATCATGGGTCCTGACATCGGGGAAATTTTGTTGACACACACACACAAACAACTGAACAAGAAAAATATAAAGCTTAACTCATATGATACATATATTTTCTCAAGATTGTTTAATATCGACATCTAGATTGACTCTTATTCTCCGAAGAAAAAACATGAATTCTCCTTAAATGAGGATTCATACTGCAAACGGCGATTGAATTTAAGAAATAATAGTGCAAAGTACTTGAATGTCAGCAGAAATAAGCTCGCATAATTAAGCGGTTTGCTTTGAATTCACTTACTCACGCACACAAATTCAAATTGGGAATCTTCCGTCTAATTTTTCACTATAAAGGGGGGCATGCAAAAATTACATTTTTGATAAAATTCTACGAAGTGTAGATACGAATAGTAAATTGAAACAACAAATATACGAGATTTTTCACTTCTTTTATCATAGGAAATGATCCAAAAAAGAAGGCCATTTCTGCCTTATATTGTATATATGCATAATATTTTTCAAAATTTCTAATCTCTAGATCACTAAATCTCTTCTGAAAATTTTGACTGCATATTTATTTGAAAACCCTGTTCATTACAGTCATCTTATATAATGAACATGCATTTTTCTTTCAACCCTTATTTTTTAATAACTATATTTTTCTTTTATAGTTCTTTCTTAATTTTTGAGTGGCGTCCTCTTATTCTCGCTGTATTGTTTAGACATAATGAAAATAAACCTTTTTACAGAAAAAAATGTTAATTGTACAAATCCTATTTGGATTTCACATCAACCTTTATAACTAAATTTTTAATAAATAAGCGAAGCAGGTTAGGGAATTAATAATGGAAAGATATAAATTGTTTTTCATCCATAGTATCTTGATCTTTACTTAAAAAATCAGAGTGATTTGAGAAAGAGAAAGAATATTCAATTCATTATTAAAAAAAATTCTTGCAAAAATTTGGTAGAATATTTCTGGGCTTTTTCACAGTCACTTTGGTTTTCAATGATTCCAGTGGTACTTTATGGTATATTTCTCACCTATGGTGTTTAAAGCTCTAAGGAAGCTCAAATTTAAGTTCATACTATATTTTCATCGAGTAATAAGTATATTTTTCTCATTGGTAAAAAGGGAACACGTAGTTTTTCTTCATGAGAGTTGCTATTAGTTTTTTTTCCAGTGACATTATTGTATAATGATGATCTTATACTTAAAAACTTGAAAATATATGCTTACATAAATTACTTATAGTCTACTATAATGCATGTGTGCTTATTTACATCTATTAAATTTTAAGAGATAAAATTAGTTCTAAATTTAATTACAAAAACATTTATTGTTTGAGCACAGTAAGGCGTCAGCTGTATATAAAAGAACTAAGTGATGAGTACCGTTACGAATACCAATTTATTTCTATTATACAGAACAAACACTGTAGAACACACTCTGTTTTCTTTCATAGAGATCACACTAACTCTCAGTCTTTACATCATTCGAAAGTTACCTAATCGCAGTGAGAATCAATTTATAAACATTGCTAAGATAAAAGCTAATTTTTTAAAAAAATATTGTGCAATGTGTTGAAATTAAATTTTGAAAAATGATGCCAAAAAATCTAATGAAAAGGCAAGCTGATTGTTGAACTATTGGGTAAAGCTTAAACAGGAATGAGTCTGCAAAATCCTCTATAGTTATGGTGATGATCCCGCTTGTTGTGAGCAATAAGTACCTTTTGGCAGGAAGCTTGCCGACCAGAATAGCAATATCAGTCCCAAGTAATTTATTGCAATAATTGGTCCGGGAGTTCTTGGAACGCGAAGTTAGAATGAGATACGAGTGATTCATCAGCAAAGTAAACGATTGTGGATTGTTGAATCTTTGCTCTCTGCATACGATAAATTGCAAACAAATAGCCCTTAATAATCTCTTACAATGCTGAAGACTGCTTTCGAACTAACTTTCATGCTTCATTTTGATCTGATATCATCTGCATGTATTCAACGTTGAAACCGATTGAAATTGCTGGTTTTCCCACAATTATTTCGTCAATTTTAGCGTCTCTAACAAGAGTTTGTTGCAAAGATCGCCATATTTGATCAGACATTGAGTTTCTAAATAGGTTTATTAATATGGTGAGAGGAATACAAAAAATAGTCTAAAAGCTTTTAATTTAACCGGGAACTTATGTTTAATCTTCTGTGAACAAGAAAATATGATAAGATAGGATGTAATATACCATAGAGAAGATTTCTTCATCTAAAAGGATTTTCGTTGTTCCTCTAATGTGTCCGTCTGTTCATTTAAAAAACCAAATTCAGAAAAGATTATTAACACTAAACATACCATAACCGGTCAAAAGACCGGTTTTCCTATGGTAGAGAATAAGTATGTATTATATTATATAAGAGTTGGTATATTTAGTGTTAATTACTATATGAAGCCCCTTTTTAAAAAAGTAAATTTTTATGTGTATTCTCAACAATTTTTATAATTTTAATTTTAAGCTTTTTTTTTCTTCACATTGTAATGCGCTTCGTACGTAAATTTTGAAAATTTAACGTAACTTAATCATATTGTGACATTAATGTACTCTTCCTTTATCTAAACAGAACTCAATAATTATACTTTTCTTTGAAAAAAAAATCTTCTGAGTTTGTTAAACCGAATCCGAGGACATGTCATCCTTCTTTTGGTTGGATAATTTTGTGAAACGAAAATTTTATCGTCTTGTAAAATTTTATATAATTTTAATTATTAAACAACGGTTTAACTATATTCATTCTGTTAACTAAAGCCACTTTAGTAAAATGTAAATACTTTAACTAGTAATGAGATACGTGAGAAAAACACATTGAGTTTATTTCATAGTTTTAAAAGGATCGCATTTCAAGCATTTTATTTCTTTGATTGCGTAAGACATTTTTATTAAATGGAAGAGCCCTTGTGAATTTCCAAGTGAGCTATTTTGTTACCTTTTATTTTCAAAACTATTTTCTCGAATTTAAAATGCATGTGATTTCCTCTGATAATGTGGCTTTTTATTTTCCAAAATAAATTTAAATGATATCTATTATTAGCTACCTTTCTGGTTTTTAGTTCATTTTTTTCGTTGTAAAAATATATGAATGATTTGAAAAAATGAGTTATGACATCTTATTTAAGTAACACTCTAAAATACTTTAATTCTGCAGAGGACCAATCTTCAAATGATGACTGAAATGTTCTATTTTAAATAGTTGTGCTTGCCATATCAAAACAGCTAATTTTATACCGCTAGTGTGCAGTGGCATAGCGGAGAATATTAGAGTCCCCCCCTGCAAAGTTAGGTTTTGTGCCCCCAGCCAGATCTTACAAAGGGTACATATTTGACGTCAGTCAGGCTTTGGGCCCTCTTGAATATTGCCCCCCTCCTTCTGATCTGGGGGTATACGTTGCGCCACTGCTAGTGTGTTCATAATAAAGATTTTTTGTAAACAGATTCTCCAAAGGAAAATTTTTCTAGAAAAAACTGGAAATGTTTTTACATAAAGAAATATTTCTCAAAGTTTTTTAAATACAATTATTTAAGTAAACTTCGTTACACAATTTTTCTTCTTTCTTTACACGTTTTAGTTGCAAGAAAATTTGTTTGTTGTATTCAGTGTTCTTTTTTTTTTATACTTGTTCTCTGCTTTAACTATTCATAACCTACTAACAGAAGCAAAAAAAAAAAGGGTTACTAGAATATTTATAGGCTGTAATACTTAAATTAAGCTCCATTTTTTTTGTTAGTAATTTAATAGATTTTTAATAATAGCTACATATAATTCACCAAAAAGATTTAAATATTCATTTATAACGACGCTTAATATTTATTTAATTTAACTAAAAACTTATTTTAAATTATTCCAAAATAAATGCTTTAAAGGGAGAAAAATTAAAAGAAACGCAAACAAAAAGACAAAAATCGAAGAGCACAAGGAAAGAGTAGTACTTTTCTAAAGATCTGTTTCTTCCTATACTAGAGAAATTCAACTTCTTCACAAACCGCACCAAAGGGACAAAAATACTTCCCTACAACTCAGCCTCACCTCTTCATATATTATACGGAAGTAAAGGAAAAAACGCATCTTCCAAGGGGTGGAAATCTATAACAGCAGCAGCACTTCATCTCACCAGTTTCTCTTTATGTACTGCGTCTGTCTCTTGAGAAACATTTCAAGACTATGTTCCGAAAGAGTCGTTACACTCACAACATCAATTTATGGTATTTCTTTTGGTATTTTCGATTCCGTTGACTTATATAAAAGAACAAAGAAAAGAGTTTTCTTTCATTTTTTTCCCTTTGGATTCTACAAATATACTGTATTGAGAATTCCGTAAAATTTAACCTATTTTTTTTCACTGGCATTTTGAAGAGTAATCTTTTGAGACCGAAATGTTTCGATAGGGTTTAAGAATATTCAACTTATTAATTCTTTTTTTAATGCTACAAAAACGATTCTGATATTATTATTTTTCATTATACTGTGCTAACCATTTTGCTTAGGCACTACGCCCATAGGTTAAATACGGGTTATTCTTGAAATAAAAATAGTTTTATTAAATATTCAAAAACATATTATTAAACATAATTAGATGCTCTACATTATAGAAAAATAAAATTGATACGTTAAGAGCATTTCTAAGTAATCATATAAATATATCACTTCATCAAAAAAAATATTAAAAAAAAACAATTTCAAGATAAAGACATCAAGCAAGTTCTATACTTCAAAAAGGTACAGTATTTTAAGTTTTTTGATATTTTGCTTTAATTTAAAGCAAAAAAAAAATTCGCATGCTTAGAAAAATTATTAGGTAAAAAAATTATTTCATATCATTTTACACTGCTATGATACTTTTAACGTTAAGCTCTTCAATGCACCACATTAACTTAAACTGCATTTTTAATAGGATTGACAGTGGTTTTTGGGGGGAGGAGGGTTCAGTTTCGATAATTCGTCTCGTCTAATTCTTAAGCTTCATAAATGCAACGAAAATTAGAAAATTTCTTTTTTAAAAAATCTCTCTCTTTAATTTTTTATTTCTTCATTTATATAAAAATTGGCTGATAACATCCCTAAGAAAATATTTTCCTTTTTATTTTAAGTGATTTTTACACATCACATATTCCTTAGTGATTATACAGAAATTCGTTAAATCTATTTAAATTTCACAATCATGTATATATGCAATATCACCAACATTTTTTTTTTTTTGATAGCCAGTTTTAGTTGATATGGTTCAACTGGTAACCTAAAGTGAATTGCCGAATCCTGATAAATAAAATTCGCCAAGACAGCAACTTGGTTTGGATGGCCGAGAAGGGACATCGTAGCTTCGTCCACGAGGTGATAAACATCAAAACCAACTCTCTCCTTGATAGGGCCGACGACGTCGCCTGGAAGCACATTTCGCTTTACGTCAACGTCCACTTTATGCCCCTGACAAACGCCTTTGCAATAACTGGAGACGGAGAGATATCCAGTCAGGGAATCGTCATTACCATTTCGATCCCTCCATTCCATTATCTCCCCGGCATTTCCCGCTCCAGAAATGAAAGTCCAACGACCCAAAAGACGAAACTCGAGGAATTCTGGGGCTGATTTTTACAGCTCACTGTGGTTTATACGGCTCGTCGATGCTTTTCATAACGTCCCATATCCGTTTTGTACTCCTGATAAGAGATTCATATTATGGCAGCGTGTTAGTAACGCCGGGGAGATGTAAAACTGTAGAAAAGAACGAATATTTTTTTAATTGTATCTTTTTCTACCTGGAATTATTATATGTGAAGGTGTATGGTAAGATTGGGGTAGCTACAGGAAAAGGAAGTGAGTTTTATCCTGAAAACATATTTATTTATTTCAAATGGGATCGATAATATGTTTATAGGCAGATTATAAAGAACTAAAAAAGAAAACTATCTCTGTACTTCACGTTGTTGTTTTCGTTTTACTGACGACAGATTTGTGAATAGGTACTACAAATAAATTTATATTAAAGGATCAAATCAATACTTAAATCAAAGAATTCACATTGAAAATGCTATAATAATGCAATTTAAAAATTGTGCAATGAATATGAAATTAAATTATATTCATAAAATTGCAAAATTCTAAGAGATATTTTATTCCTTTTAAACGCTAGTTATTTCTTCCTCGTAAAAAATTTGATAGTTACAAGATTCATTTCTCAATTTTCGGTGTGAAAAAAATTGTACAGAGTAATTGTACAAAGTAATTTACGCGTGCACATTTTTATTAACTTGATATTCAACTTCGGCCCACCACTTTGATTACACTTCGGGTGAGCTAGAAAGGCGAAAGGGTATAACTTATAGAATTTAATCAAATACTCATAAAATAATACAAATACCGTATTTACTCGAATCTAAGCCGCCATCGATTCTAAAATTAATTCTTAACAAGTTTTTGAGAAAAGTGAAAAATAGTGTTAAATGCTTCATTGATGTTCAATTTTGCGAAACTATATTAAATTTAGAATGTGAACTATTCAAAAGTGAACAATTAGTTATTTTACCGTATTATAAAATTTTAAACACATACATGAACCTGTAATTGTTCTAATTGTTCTCTTTGATTTTAAGCCGCGTCCGAGTTTCCGCAGCATTAACTTTAGGGGGGGGGGGGAGTGCGGCTTAGATTCGAGTAAATACGTAGGTGAAAAAAATTTCGTTGTATTAAAAAAATCACTCAAAAATGGTACTTAAAATTTTTTTTAAACATCCTTACCTAAAGGAAAAAATGTACATTCATCTTAATTTAATGATATTTTAAGTTTATTTTTGGTTTCTTTATCTTGTTTCAAAAGGAAAAATTCTATTTATAATTGCATTAATTAAACAAAAAATAGTGTGAATCCAAACTTAAAATATTTTAAGTTTTTTTAATGCCTTGTTTTTTTAGTTAAAAGTACTTTTTTATACACATTGTTCACCTGAGAAAAAGTAAACTTCAATAAATTTCTCACAAAGAGGATTTTTATTAAAACGATATATATACTCGTACATAAACACAGTTTCCAACTTTTTATATAGCTTTCCTCCCTTACTTTTTCCTCAAATCTAAGACCGCCAAATATCCAATTTTTAGTATCGAGCCATAGCCTTATCTGCCTTGCCTATAAGGACGTGATGGGGGGAAAAAGGGCCACAATTTACGACATTAGTTCAATGAGAGTTGGAACTTGGAGAGTCTAATATACCCCGCATCAGTGATTTTCAGTGGCCATCGGGTTCAAAGTACATATTACGAGGGCTTACGGCTTCGTAAAAATGAGGGCCATGATGCCCCCAACAAACCGTAAATGGAACCAGATAAGTGGGACTGCATCCTCCGTTATTTTAAATTCACCGCTTGAAGCCATCTCCAACGAAATTCCGTCGTCATCAAAAATTCAGCCCACAGATATAGCCATAAAGCGAGCGCATGCGCCGGGCGTGTGCACCGAGATGTTGCATTTCGTTCCAACTGGATCAATTCAATTATCATCAGAAGCCACAAAGCGAAGGCTCAAAGAGCTAGGGTTGGAAGGAGCCTGTGCTTGGAGCAGTAACTTAGACTGATATATCTACACTTGACAAGAATATGAAGACGGCTTACGCTGAAATTAAAACGGCTAGAAAGCGCGATATCGTATTATTTACGGCCCAGGGAAAATGCGCCCTTCGTAGAGGGGATACTCATGAAGCTACAGAAGATACCTTCAGGTCTAGAAACCTGGAATTCAATTCTTTGCTCCAAATGTTAATTTTATCTCGGCCACATATTTAAAGGAGAAAACAGTTTGAGAAATCCGCGTGAAGTAAAATGCTGACAAATATTTGTTTAAATGATAAATATGTAATAATTATAAATCAGGGTGAACTGAATTTTTTTTTTCAGAATTTCAGATATTCTACGGAATATAAATGAAGGGGGAAAATAAAAAAAATAATAATTTTTATGTTAAGAATTACCAAAAGGGGAATGAAATTAGTATTTGAGCTCTTTTTATTGTAAAAAGTCAAAAGAGTAATTTTTGTTTAAGTGATTAATGGATTTAAGTGCGTTTTGATATTTACAGCGTAGAGTTGACATCTACTAAATAGTTACAAGAAAAAGAGGCACATCAGTTTCATTTAAGAGCTTTTTTTAAAAAAAATTTTAAAAAATAACCCTGCTGTCGGAATTACAAGACACAATAAAGAAGGAGGGGGTAGGGAAACTTCGTTTGGACTGATTCGACGGTGCAGAGAGCTTGGGTTATAAAATGTAGCAATGTACAATGTACTACTTACTATTCAGTACTCATTTATCAGAAATCACCCCTTTTTAGTTATCTATACAGTAAAAAAAATTTTATTTTTTGAATCAAAATCATCTAGCCAAGATTAAATCTTTATCCATTTTTTTTAAAAAGCTCAATCCTTTTGTGGCGATATAAAAAGTTTTGAAATTATTTTTTTTAACTATTTTGCTCCGTTATACCATAGAACATTTTTTCCGCATGTAGCTTTGATTAATATATTTTTTTCTACATGTAACCACAATATACCCAGTTATACATTATTTACCAGTAAAAAGAGAAAGAGAGAAAGGAATTTCCATAAATTTTTCAATGTTTTATGGCTGAACAAATTTTATTATTTTAAATTTATAGAAAGTATACATGGAGACAGAAGAAATACATAAAATATTCCGTGAAGTAGAAATGAAAGCACAAAAAAATACCACATTTTTCGCACCATTTATTTTTAAAATGAAATTAATTAAAAAGAAAGAAAGAAGAACATTTTATTTAATTTTTCAAATCAATTCTTATAAATAGTTTTAGAAGTTAAACTACCTTCCTTGAATCATATCAGTAAGCCAAAAATACATATTCTCTAATCAAGAAATTTAAAAATTATTTCCTTGTTATTATTCTGTTGAAAGTACACGAGTAAAAATATATTTTAAAAGAAATTTGTCTGTAAAAATTACTCGAGTACATGCTGTTATGTTATCATAACAAGCCATTTCTTAAATTGTCTTTTGTTTTTCTGAACTATTGTAACCAATTTTCTGTGAAATGATATTTCAATTATATAAATCCATATCAATCTCTTTTCCCGTTCGTACAGATTTATGAAATAGACGTTAATTGCAACAAGAAAATCTCACACACATTATTCATTCACATTTCAGCAGAAATTAAATGAATTGTTTTGGAAAATACTACTTTTAATAAAAATCCTGTTTTGAGTTATTCAATGATATTAAAGGCATTTTAAAAGGTGATTTTAACATATTTTCAAGATGTAAATTAAACTGAGAAAAAAACACTAAATTTGCACAATCAATTTGATAAAATGGCCGTTTACAAGTACGTCGTAAGAATTTACACGTACAAAAACCTTGAAAATGCATTTTTAAAACGTCGAACCATCTTGATTTATGAGTCAGGAAGTTCCATTCAGCAATAAATTACTTTGTAGCTTTTTGATAATGATATGCGAACATTTTCTTTCCTTGCATTATTTCCTCTATATAATAACTTAGAAAGTGGCGGCTTAGGAATATTTTTAAGTGGTGATATAATTTTATATATCGGTATCAAGATACTCATAATTGTGATAAGCATTATTAAAAAAATCATTTGCTTTCTCATTTAATGATCTCATGTCAACCAGATTTTTTGTAGTTAATTCAGGATAGTTATTTTAATATCTGTTAAGGTATCCGACTACTTGCGACAACTTTAAAAAAATGGAGATATGGAGGATTTTTTTGTGGTTTTTAGATTTTTTTAGTACATTTTAAGAAAAATATGCTAAAATTAAGAAGAGAAAAAGAAAATATTATTACTAAAAGGGGAAATAAATGGGTAAAAATCTACAAAAAATAACATAAACGGGGCCCATTCTGAACCAAAAATGTATAAACAAATTTTCAATTTTTATGTAATACTATGTCATTCATTTTTGAAATGACCTCCAGGATAAGAGATATTTTGATTTTTACAAAAACTTGAGTACTTGATCTCAGCTTTAAAAAAACAGTGAATATTTTCACGTAAGGGACTGTAAATTTTGTAATAAAACAGTAATTGATAAATCTGAAGGTTAAAACACTTCTACTATTATACAGAACATACACAAAAGATTTCAGTTATATTTTCAAAGCATTTTAGCAATCTCTGGCCCCGTTTGAGCATTTTCAAAAAAACACATTTCGAGTAAAACGCGTTTTAAAGTATGACATATATTTTACTTAATGTAATGGCATCTGCTTTTACTAAAACATTTGTAATTTTTGTTCTAGTGAATGGGAAATAATAAGCTTGGTATTTTTATAAAGCTAATAATATGGCCGATAAAATAAAGTCATAAAAAAATTTGTCAACCTTTGGCAAAAATCACTATTTTTAGGGGATTCAATTACGCTTATCAAATGATTGACGATGTGTAAGATCTCCCTCCGATAAATCTACTAATAAGTCACTAAATAGATTTATTTGAATCGTTAAATAATCTTTTCATTATTTATTCATATATAAAATTTTCACTTTAAAAAATATTTTATTTTTTAAAAATTCTCTCTCTTTTTTTCATTTGAAGAGACCATATACGAGTAATTCGTTTAAACAATACTTAAGGTGATAATAGCGTGATTTTTTTGTTAAATAGTGAGTTAGTGTTTATTGAAATCTTATTATTAAGCAACAAGAGATCAAATGACGACGGACCTCTTGATTTGGAATCAGCATCAAGTGACGAGGACAATTTCTGTGCCGTCATTTTAGTTACCAGACTTTCACTCCTTGCCAATGAGAGGACTTTGAGCCAGGGACAGCTTTAACACGTATTATCCCCTATACATGACGGGTTTTTGGGGTATCAAGATTCGAACCCATGACTCGACAGAAATAAAGCTGGCCACGAATATTAGTGAGCATGACTACTCAACATCCGTGAGTGAGTGTTCATTAATGTTGCGATATAAAGCAACACAAAGGTTATTAGCAATCGGCTTCGTAATTCTGAACCACGGTCAAGTGACGAGGATAACGCCTTAGCTGACATTCCCTCTTCAACCTACCACTCCACAACAATGGGATGACTGAGTCACGACAGATTTAACGTGCATCAGCTCCTCTACATGTTGCATGTTTAACAACACTAGGACCAGTGGAGTAACGAAGAATATTAGGGGGTCCCTGCAAAATCAGGTTTTGCCTTTAATATTTTATAAATTTGTAACGGGTCTATTCGTGTGCCTCCAACTAATCCTCTTGGGGAAAACCTATCTCTTTAAATATTGTTCTATTGAAAACTTTCTCCCGAGGAAGAAGATGCGGTTTATGTAAATCATGTCGTATATATAAGCATTAACTTTTAGGTTCGAGAAAAATGAGAGAGTTTAGGAGTTAGATGATAGAAGTCAGTGATTAACGTAAAGTAGTAGAAAGCTAATCGAGAGAGTGACTCGTCGATTAATTACTTTATATTTAAGATTGATAATTGACGATTTAGTTAATAAGGAAGTTGAATTAGAATCATATCGACTAGAAGTCGAATAACTGAGAGCGGATTATGACTATTTAGAACGTATATTACCAAAACTTTCCAAAAGTAAGTGATTCAAATCATTCTTAAATTTTAAACTCTATACTTTAATCTAAGTGCATTTCCTACCCTGGGTCATTTGAATTGTTTGATAGAACAATAAAATTATATTTGTTTTGGTTATGGCTTATTTTCCTTCTAACTCTCAAACCTGATGGATGTTAGGGGGACATCCATCGCAAATTGATTAAATACGTTCTATGTGTCAATCAGGCTTTGGGTTCCCTAGAATTGTACTCCCCCCCCCCCGCAATTCCACTGACTAGGACCCGACCTCATGATATTTTTGGGAAGTAAAACATCATATTAAAATTATTTTTGAGCTTCTAAAAGGTTGATTCAAAGTGTTAAAACGAATTCCATCACTGCTACAACGAAAACGGTTAGCTTATACGAAAATTAAGTTGTAGAATCTTCTTCAAACAGCAATTCCCAATACCGAATAGTTTACACATGGTTTGATGTGTATATTAAACTATTTTATGTGCAAAGAGCTCCAACGTTAAAGGAAACATTTTGTGACTTCTTAAACAATACGAATGCACTCAATCATGTTCCAAAAGCGCTGGGAATTCTCCTTTCTCAAAAGAAAACGAAAAATTTGAATGGAACATGAATGGACTGCGTGATCCTTCACCGTAAGCACTTACGTAAATGTTATTAGACATCAATGAATAGAAATGAACTGAAACCCATCATGCGAGGAAGACATTCATCGAATGGGATGTCAAGGCAGAACTATCAATAGAAATTGATGCGTTCTAGTCTTCCTTTTTATTCTTGTTTTTAAAGAACTTGTGAAATAGATTCATAAAAAAATTCCTGAGAAACAAAGCAGAGACATAAATCAGTCCTACATTTATTCCAACTTTTAATACCCGGTTACTGAGGCTCAGAATTACAATATTATAAATTTTATGAGCGTTTTATGGTTCCTGATGTGATATGAAATCGATTTTGACATAAACTGATGTAATAATGAATATAAATCGCATCCAATCAAAATTGTATGATAGCCACTTAGAGGAAGGAGAAAAATTTATTCAATAGTCTTAACATCATCTAAATGTATTTCTTGGATCAGTAATTGTTGTTATTGATCAGTTAAATATTTTTAATTAAAGTATTTTGAATGAAAATTTAATTTAAAGTTAGTATATATAAATGTTAACCATACCAGAGCAATGCAGCTTAATTGGAGAAGCATATATAGCCGCCATATCAGCCGTATCAATGATTGAGGGGCCCCGAGCTACAGGGCAATTGTAAAATTTTGACGCTTTAAAATAAGTTTTATTTTTGGAAAAAGAGCCCCAAGGAACTGTGATACAGGGCCCATTCAAGATTAGCTACTCCAGCGTATGGAGAAGATCTCCATCCAAAAGAAAAACAAAACAAAAATGGATAAATGACACCACAGTGTGCTGTATCAGCACACAAAAAAAAGTTGTTTTATTATTTGATAGAATGAGAGAGATGAGATATTTTTCTCAGAAGACAATATTACTGAAAAATCTCAATTGCCATTCTGTTAAAAATAAGAACTCTTCAGTGCAGTCAATCAATCAAATATAAATCACTCCTTTTTTTTTGTAAATAACCGCTTGTAAGCATTATTTTTACTACGTGTCTTTAATTCTTATTAGTAAATTTTGAAACAAGCATAAATCTAGATTGTTAAAAACCCTGCAATTTAAAAGCAAATACCACTACTGTGGCGGCATAAGAAATATTTACTAATTTGCCTTATGAAGAACACAACAAATCGAATTAATGTTGAAAACAAAAATATACTGTATTTGTTTCAATACTACAAATAGGCAAGCTTAACAAAAAACACTTTAAAGAAAAGGATTTTTCCACTGTTTTACAAATGTTATTTTAAATAGGTAATTAGATATATATATATTCATAAAACTAGTTAAACCCCACCTTTTATATAAAATTAAAAGCCGTCCATGAGTCGGCCCTGTTTATAATAGTGAAGAATCCATATTTTTAAGCTACCAATATCTGTTTGATTCTTTTATATTTAATATTCAAATTTCGTCTGCCTTTCTAGTAGAAATTATTAAGTACTGTGTGTGTGTGTGTGTGTGTTTTGAAGAAAGTTAAATGCATTGACGACTTTCCAGAAAAAATATTGTTGTACTAAAAAATTATCAAATACTTACAGAAAAACAATTTTTCGATTTTTTTCTCCAAAGGAAATCATATTTATATAACTTGCTAATAATATTTCTCTCATTTATTCATTCATTGGTATTACTTTAAAATTAATTTTATCAAAACACCTTTTTTATTTAATTTTTTTTTTAAATTTTAAGCTTGAGTTTATTAACTTATATTTTTTTGCTCCCTATCACTAAAATTTAAATAGTTCATTATAAAAGAAACAAAAAGTTCACTTTTGAATTGCCCCAAATGCTCCTTTAAGTAATTTCTTAAAAATTAAAATAACTTGTTAAAAGAAACATTAATATTTTTACGACTGTTACATTCGCCTCGTACGAATTTTAATCCCGACCATCAAGTCCCTGCAGCTGAATCATTTTCGCAAAAAGTGGATATTCCCTCTGGCAGGGTGGGCGAACATCATTTTTGCCTTTATGAGCAAGTTCTGATTAAAAACGTTCTGCAGTTAGCGCAGTTATTAGAATTCTCTTCGATACAGGATGTTATTCCACTGCAGCTTCAGAACATTAGCATTAGTTTTGATACTCCTTCTTTCCACCTTCGCAATGAAGTACTTGTTCTGGTAATTTAGATTACGATCGACTAAAATACACTCTTCCAGTGCCTTCGTAATTTAGTAATTTGCCGGAAGCAGAAGCATTTCTTTTTCTCCTTCGTTGCCCATTTTATTCATTAATGGCGTGGTAATTGTGGAATAGCAGGAAAAGGTGGTGGGATGTGTTTCTCGATGAGAAAGCTTTCAGGTTGGTAGGGCTTTTTTATACTCATCCTTATTTTTGGAGGGTTTGTTTAGTTACATTAGGGATTATATATATACTCTGTTGATCATTCATGCTAAAGATACGTACGTGTGTGGCTAAATCTCTTTTGCAATTACCGAAACGAAGCTCGGTTAATTGGTATTCTGAAATATGTATGAAGCAAATCAGGCAATGATCTTTTAACATGTAATATAATAAAAATGGCATCTGAACAACGGCATACAGAACAACAACAAAAAAATACAAGTTAATAACTTTTAAAAATGATTCAGTTGCAAAAGATTTCGTATGCCAAATATTAAAGGAATATTTAAAAATTAAGGTTGTTCAAAAATACTATTGATATAATATATTTCTTATATATTTCATTGGAAATTATGTCATTTATATATAATTTCCAATTTTTCTGCTTAGGTTATATATATATAACCTAGAGTGGTGTCCAGAGTCGAAATTCTACCATTCTCATATCATGCTCCAATACGCCGCTCAACATATTATTTTGATTTTGTTGATTTTCGGGAACAAAAAACAGTAAAAAATTAATTATTGAATAAATAATTAGCATTAATTAATAAAACTCATTATTAATAACAATACTTAATTAAATTTTACATACTATATACTTAGGATTATAATCAATCGAAAAGAAATCAAGGGCTATGGGAGGGGGTCCGGCCCCGGGACCTCTTGTGTGCACACACACACACACATCACTGATATATACATATATATACATACATAATCAGAAAAAATTAGTTAAAACAAAAATAAGAGAAAACATTCAATCCAATAATATTATTGATAGCCAATATGTAATGTCAACAATTAATAATAGTCTTAAATTAATATTCAATAGATGTAAAACTTTATTTTAAACCATGATCAATATGATTATGAATTAACTGGATGCTGTGTTCGCGTGGTAAATTTTCTCATCTTCCAGTTTTTATTACAAAGATTTTTAACTCTATACTGAAAAATAGTCTATTAAATTTTATCGTTATATATTATTAATTAGTATTAGTGTATTTTATTTGATAATAATTGTATATTTATAATATTTCTTCCTTTTCTTAGGGCCCATTGTATAGGCAAACTACAGGTGAAGGTCGGCTAACCAAAAAACATGTTTGAAAACCTGCATTCTTGGTTCATAAGACCAAGAGTTTGCTTTTGTACAACTGAGGCTAATATTTCTTACTGTTCTGACTAGTTAGTTATACTTAGGTTTATAACTATTTATATACTTATATAGATTATATATATATATATATATATATATGACATTGGTAGCTTAGTTTTAGTATCTTTAGTATTATTCTCTTAATGTTATGGTTATTATTATTTTTATTATTTTGGAATCTTATTCTTACTCCGTTTTATTTTCTTTCCAGCCCAGTAGTATAGGCAAATATAGGGAAAGGTTGGCTGACCTTAAAACCATATTTAACCCTACAATCTTAGTCCCTATGGTTAAAAATTAGCTACTACACTTCTGAGGTTGTCTTATTTTGACCTAGACTGTCTTGTTATATTTCAATTTATAGCTTTGTTTTTTTAGATTTTTAACATTTAAGTATATGATTATTGATGATACATATATAGCCACGAGTTTGGAAAACTTTTGATTTTTTGCTATTTAAATTGTTCCGTCTTTATCATCCAGGATCCTATTTAAGAACAGATCAAGTCTTTATAAAACTTACTTATAGCTTACTTACATTTAACTCTTAAAATTAAAAAAAAATGTTACAATTTTAATATATGGGGTAAAATTTATCAGCTAAAAATACATTAAAAATTAACGGATACATTAATTACATCTTTCCAAAGAACTGAAAAATGCGTGTACAACTGACTATATCTTTACTTCTTTTGTATAAAATAGATGTTTGCTAAGTGATATCAATCATATTTTCTAAACTGCCCTATTTTTTATGAAAAAAAAATATCGTAAAAATAAATACTTTTTAAAGGGAAAAAAAAACACTGAAATTGCCACGAACAGAGAATCATTTATTCTTTTTCCTTAAAAAATAATTAAGTATCAATCTGAAGTGCCTTTTGATTTTGAATGTGTTTTCTTGTTAAGAAATATGAAGCAATAAATCTCAAGTTTGGTAGCTGCGGATATCGAAATATCTTTCCTGAAGCAACAGTGAAGAAGACTCAGAAATAAAGGCCCCATTATGTGCCCCTCCCAAGACCAACAAATAGGTCTTGGAGATATAAACCGCTCATCTGAAACCAATGTCATCACCATGAACCCATTATATTGCGAAATGACGGCCGCTGTCATTGCCCAGAGACTAGTCTAAGCACTTGAAGATTTCTCATCGCGGGTCTTAAGTTCCCGCTAATGTTGCCGTTACTAGCTATTTCTCTGTGCCTTTGAAGATTACAGTCGGCTATAAAATGCATGAAGATAACGATATGTATGAAGACGCCTTTGGTAACTCGGAGCCACCATATAGCCTGTAAAGGGAAATAGCCTTTAAGATAACCTCATTAAGTCCAACACGTAGCCTGTGGAAATTAGAACCTCCCTTACTCTCACTTGTAAGAACACTTACTGAGTTACAACTTTTCATTCCAAGGCTATAAACATGATGCCGGAATGTTTAATTTTTTCCCGAAGTCTTATAAAAAGGAGAGAACTGGCAATAGTATTCAGCTTCAAAAATCTGAAAATACTGTCTTAGTGATACGTCTTCAAGAAAAGTAATAAATATCGTACATTGCGTACGGTTCCCCCTGTCTGCTGTAGCAAAAAGAAAGAAGTAACTGTTTTACCAAATGCGTCTCTCAGCAATCTGTGAGCATTATCTTAATGGGCTGTTACTATACAATGAATGATAGATTTATTTGTCGTTATCTATTTTTATAATTGCTTTTCTCTTATCATGTTTATCACAATTTTCTCAACTGATGATTGCTCTTGACGTTTCTTTTCAAGCAATAACGTTTATTTAATATAAACCGCAGTCTTTCATCTAAATAATTCAGGGATGGGTCTTTTCGAATAAGTAAATTCATTTTTCTCTCATAATTAAACGTTGTGTTTTAATGCCTTTTGTTCAACAACAAAAAAATGATGATTGAAAATGATTTTTATGTAAAAATAAATTATATAAAATTTCACAATTTTTATAAATTGCAGAATATTATACAGTTATTTATTTCTAAGAAACAATTAAAGAAAAATTTAACTTTGTTATTTAGTAAAAACCGGGAAATCATTTCGATATTTTTTAATTTTAATTTTACATGTTTAAAATATTTTCTCATCAGTGAGTGTGTGTCCTTCCTTTTCAGCGTATTTCTACGTAATATGTGCTACATCTTATCCGAATAAATATTTTAGTTGAGAAATTTAGATATGATTAAAATAGCCATTTTACAATAAAATAAAATATATTTTCAACTTAACTGTATTTTTTTTAATCTTACAAAGTGTTGCAATCAACAACACTTGACATTTTTATTGACTCAGGAATGCTTGGTTCCGTCATTTATTTTTCTAGCTCTAAATATTCATATAGTAGAATTTTTTGTAAAGTCTCCCAGATGACAGAAGTCTAAGATAAATATAAACGGATGCTTCTATCAATATGGAATCAAATTTTAATTTAAAAATAAATAATAGAATTCTTGTGTAGTATAACTATTTTTTGCAACTATTTTTGGAGAAAAAACTAAGAATATTGTTTTCTATTAAGTTATTTAAAAAATCCCAGTGTTGATTTGCTTCAAACAAAATTAATTAAAATTGCTAAGTAAGCATCAGCTAATATAAAAACTAATATTTGATAATCTTTGACTTTTGAAATTTTAATTGTTTACAAAAAGGGAAAAAAATATAAACTAAAAGAATAGTTGAAGTAATAGATGTCACTCTTCTTACTTTTAGATCAATCATGAAGGGACCCCAAGCATAATTTTATAACAGCAATAAAAAAAATGAAAAGCACCTTGTTTTAGACTTCGTTTTTAAAGGAATTGTTTTTTAAATAATTAGTCATTTTTAGAAGCTAATTTTAAAAGCACAAAATTATTCCATCCTTAAGTGTATATCTTTAACTATGTTATGAAATAATTCACATATTTTTGAATTGCAGAAGAAAGCATATAAATATACCTCATAAGTTGAATTATCTTTATACTATATATATATATATATATATATATCCTTCGGTATTAATATAAGGAAAATTTAACAGAAATTTAAAAGAATAAAATTTGAAATCAAAAACTTTTTTTAAAACAATAATTCTTCAATTTTTATTAAACTAATCAATTTCACACAATGTAATTTTTTTCAACTAATATGGTTACACAAGACATTAAGATTTAATTCATTAAGATTAAAGTGTATTCTCCTTTTTCACAATGCATGTATTTATAATAAAGTTTTTCCAAAATGCAACATTTTAATTACTGACAAATAAAAAATTTGTTTATTTTTTATCATTAAAAGAATATCTGCTTCTAAGGGAATTATTTCTTTAATAAAAAAATCCATTAAAGATGAAAGATGAAATATTTAAAACAGAAAATAATGCTAATATAGTTAAAGTACTGAAAAAAAAACGGAAATGAGTCAAAATGAGTCTGAAAATAGCTTAAGTTCATTTTTTCAGTCATTTATATCGAAAAACTAAAAATATAAAAATCAAACATTTTTAGCTATTTTGGGCCGTTATATCTAGAGTAATTCTTTATCACACAGTATTTGTTCATTAGTCTCGCTATCGCTCCCACTGTGGTCCAAATTCTTTGAAACTGGTTATTGACATACTTCTTGCGCAGTAAGTTTTGTCGACAGTATCTTGATATATCTGACGTCAATTACCGGGATTCTTTGAATCTTTGAGAACACCGACTGAGGAAAAAGTGGTACGGTTTCGTACATTTGAGTCGAAGGAGGGGTCAGCAGAAGCGCCATGGGACGCTGAACCCATACAATGATCGGTAACGAACGCCCTATTCAAACATTTCAATGCGGGTTGTAGCTGGGTCGTCTGTACCAGACATGGGGAAGAAATACAAACAAGAATAAAGACATACAGAATTCTTTATAGCTGTACACAAACAGTATTTACAGTAGGCCTGCTCTCGTTTAGGAGTTAAGTAACACTATATAAATGTTTGAAAGGGAGTTCTTATTACTTGTATTAAAAAAAAGTCTAAAAAAGCAGGTATTTAGTATTCTGTTCTTAATAATTAACATTTTTTGTGCTTTTTAAGGAGGAATTAGACACATTAAAAATATTAATTTACCTCAACATTTAATCTTATCTTAAAAAAAATACTACAAGAGAGTTAGTTGGGATATTTTATTATCAGTATTACTCTTTTTATTATAATTACAGTAAAAAAAGAAATTCTCCACTCCGGAAAATGTTTATAGTAAATAAAACAGATTAATTTTTTTAATTTTAATTAATTTTAGAAATTTCCATCGAAACAACCCACAAATGCTTCCTAATTATTATTACAATACGTGTGTAAAAATTAATAATAATGTGTGTATAGTTTCTATACTGGTGTTTAATAAATAAGTTATTTTGAAATTGAATTTCATTTTCTAAGAAATATGCTTAAAATAGGCTTTATTTAAAAAAAATTAAAATATTCAATAAAAAATCCTTTTTTTTTTTGCACGGAGCACAAATACAGTATTAAAAAATAAGTATTTAGTGTCATACTCAATAAGTTTAAGAAATACGATAGCAAAATGTTCGGAATTTTAACGGAGATCTTAGATTATTGCAAAAAGCAATGGCAATCTTTCTGCAGGTAATTCATGAAAAACATAATTCACCAAATTTAACACTTGCAGCATGAATAATTTATAGATAGGGTTAAATAAATTATTATTATTCTCCTAAAACACGTTGAAATACGCATTTGAATAAGTAAAAAATAAATTTTGAAAGCCTAAATTTGTGTGAATTTTTTCAAGATATGTATGACAGAGTCACTACATAAATGTAATATGTAGTGTCAGATAAATGTATGACATCACTACATTCTTTAAATTTATTTTATGCTAAGTCGTTTTATTCTTCTTACTTCTTTTAATTTTTATTTGTACTTAAAACTTAAAAAGGTCAACAAAAATGGGATAAATGTTATTTCCTTTTTTAACCCATTTAGGACTGGTGTTGCGAAAACGCAACATAAAATTCTAACTATTTTTTAAGCATTGTTCTGGTTATTTTTAGTTAAACTAAAAAATTTTATTTTATTTTTCATACTTTAAATGTTGATTATAAATTATTTTTATTTTCAATTAGCAAGATTTTCACACCTAGATCAAAGGATTTTATTTTCATGTTTTGAAGAAAAAGAATTGAAACTTGTTTAATAGGTTAAATCAGTGATTCTCAAACTATGGGGCTCTCCTCTCTGGGGGGGGGGGGTAACGAGCATATCGAAAAGTAGAAAATAAAAGATTATTTTTAAAACATTATTAATTTACTGGATGGAAGCAAAAAACAAAATACATTCTGACACAATAAGAAATAAAATACACGTTCTATGTTTATTGCAATATGTTCCAATTTAAAAATTAGAATGAAAAAGTAACATAATACTTATCCTATTACTTAAAAATATCTATTACTTAAAAGTAACTAACTTAAAATACTTATTACTTAAAAGTAACTTACTTAAAAATATCTATTACTTAAAAGTAACTAACTTAAAATACTTATTACTTAAAAGTAACTTACTTAAAATACTTATTACTTAAAAGTAACTTACTTAAAATGTATATTACTTTAAAAAGTAACTTACTTAAAATATCTATCTTACTTAAAATATATGTTACTTATAATAGTAACTTACTTAAACTATCTATTACTTAAAAGTAATATATACGAAATCTAATACTTATGCTAATAATTTGTACTGTTTTATAATTAATGTCGTATTGTAGCTTTAGCATCAAAGTGCATCATTATTGCATTCCACAACATCGTTATTGTATGGTGGGGGGCGATGAAAATTATGATTGAAAATTGGGTCGCAAATACTGAAAGTTTGAGAAGCACTGGATTAAATAATAATCTAAAAAGGAAACAAGTATGCACAACTTGGGAATACCATTATGCATTGTGAAAATCGTTGAGAAACCACAACATTTTCTGAAACTAAAACATAACACCAAGCCTTTTTTCAAGGTAACTGAAATAAAATTTACTTTATCCGAACTCACCAATCTCAGAAACTTAGTCTGAGCATAATTCTTAGCTTATAATCCGAAACATGAGCATTTCTCAAATTAAATTCCCATTATTTTCTGCAAACTCTGCATATTTCACTTCAAAAATCTTTCACTCTACGTGACCATCCCACTCGATGGTCTGAGTGCAACATTAAGGCATCTCTTTATATCTTAAGCCTAGGCCATCGGTTAGACTGAGACTCATTTAAAGGTAAGCGCTTCGCTCTAATCTTCCAAGTTCCAGCTCCGGATCAGTGATCCCCGCAGTGGAGCGTTCTAGGGGATTTAGCTGGCATCGATTACCTCGAGGTGATTTCGAGATACCGGGAATAAGGATTCAGGAAGGGCTTTAAGCGTCCCCACTAACGACTCAGGAAAATTAAAAGTTGTTTTAAAAAGAAATGATGGCTGGATTTTCTCAGTGATTTGTAAGGACTTTCAATCCTGGAACTTAAATTATTTAAGCATGAAATAGTCTTTTTAAGGATCAGATGTTTTAAACAGCAGGTGGGTGGTATGAAACACTGTAAGTAGAGAGAACCTTTTTTTAGACAGAGGCCTGGTTTGAAAGTTAATAAAGATTTGTGCTGCTAGAAATATAGCTCATTTTCGCAATTCATGGAGTTGTTTAGAAGGATAACGCGGAAAACTTTAATATATCATTTCCGATATTAGCAACGACAATTTTCAAATTTCATGAAATATTTTTCTCTTTATTTAATCAAAGGATTTGCCGCCTAGTATCTGTTTACGTCATTCAAATAAATATGCTGTTCAGTAACTGCAAATGTGATACAAAGGAATCATATATTATTACTTGACAAAGAGACAGATAAAATATTCCTTTTTGAGTTACATTTTTCACGGTATCATATTATTTTACTATTTATTAAGCAGCATGTGACTTTGGAATATTTAACTTTTTGTAAATAATAACTCAGGTTTCCACCGACAATTTAAAGTAGCACACACATAGATAAGCAGATAAACAAATTTTAAAAATTCTGTATATACATTAAAATGTTAAAGTGGCTTTAAAATGGCAATGGTTGTGAGTGTAATTAATAGTTTTAGTAAGTGCTATAAATTCATTAACTTTAATTTTTCTACATTAAATAAGTACATTTAGTTATATTTTCCTTGTTATAATTTTACTTAATATTAGCATTAGTGTGTATTTAATTTAATTTTCTATAATAATCACTTATTCATACTCCTATTTCCTTTCCCTGCATCCCAGTAATATAGGCAAATTACAGGAGAAATGTGGCTGACCTGAAAACAATGTTTAAACCTACAATCTTAAGGCTAAGAGTTTGCTATTGTACTACTGTGTGTGGCTAACTTATTTTCTGACCTATACTATATCTGGTTGAACTTCTATTTTTACTTTGCTTATTTAGAATAATAGCTATTTAATATATATTATTATTAATATTGATTATATATATTATATGTCATAATTTTCTCAAATAAATAACTTACAAAATGAAATTGTGATTGTTAGAGATATCAATCGAAATTGTTTTTAAGGGGCAGAATACGAAACCATAAAAAATCTGTGTAAATTTGTTTTAACAATAAGGATTACAAAACCTGCTTAAGTCTTTTGAATTGGGGAATTGTAGCATGTGAGATATATTCATTTTCGAAATTAGAATAGCATGTATTTTTTTGTCATCAAATATGGTTCATTCAAAAATATAACAACGGACTTAAATCAATCAAAGAGGAGTTTTGTCTCATTAAAGAAATATATATTTAATCTCTCTCTAGAATGTGTTCTTACGATTACTTAACCTAGTTCATATCTGATCTTAAATAGTTTCATATTTGGTTTTGATCTTCCATCATTTTCGTATGCATGAGGAATGTTGATGACCTTATTATAAACAATAAGAGAAAAGATATTCTTTATCCTCGGGAATCAAAACTTGCCCATATAATTTTCAATAAAATTCTATTAAACTGCATTAATAAATATGATTGTTTGCTTTATTATAAACAAATTTCTGTAGAAAGTATTTCTTTAGGGGGAAATTTAAATTCACTATAATTGCGCAAGTATAAACTCTCTTATTTTCATTTTTAAGTTAAGGTTTTTATAGTATAATTTTGAGACTATTTTTTTTTTCACGATAGTAATCCACTTCGATTTTTATTTCGAAAACAGGAAATAGCATTTTGTGGGAGAATAAATAAAATTATTACGACTTCCTTCTTTTATGTGTTGCGAAGCAATAGAAAGAGAGAAATCTTTTCTTTTTTAAGTTTGTAATATTTTACAATCAATTATTGTTGCTTTGTCATGCTTATACTGATCGTTTGCGTCTTCAGTTATTTCTTTTTTATTGTTTTATTAAATGAGAAAATGTCTTGAAGCAATTTTGAGAATATTGTAGTGTTTTGCCTCTGATTATATATATACTGCATATAAGAATTTTAATACTTAATTCTGGAAGTAACCGCCTTCTATTACTTACTTTAGGTTTTGCTAATCTGCCTTTTCATTTAACAGTATCTATACACAACCACACACACACACACACATATATATATATATATATCACTTTATTCTACTACATAAAATGCGATTTGTCAAGAAGAATCTATCAGAATGGGACGAAAAATGATAGATGTGACTCGCATGTATTCAGGAAATGCAACTTCAAGAGCAAAAGTATTCAGTAATGCGTTGCTCCACCTCTGTCCCTGATGCAAAATGCTATTTGGCTGGGCATTGACTGTTAGAATCGATAGATATACGTTTGCAATATTGCTTGCCATACACGTTCCAAACAACGAATTAGATCAACGTGATCCAGGAATGGTTGGAGACGCATGCTTATCTGAGACCAAACTTGGTTTTTGGGGGAGAGATGTGGGGAATACGCTTGTAAGTGGAGTGTTGGAGAAACACAAAGACAAGCAGTCGAATGACATGCAATGTATAATAAGGCTTTTACCTGTTGAAAACTTAAGCCCAAGGGTCTGTGAAAAGATCTGTCGAGCTGTGTAGCGAACAACAGTCAGTTGAGTACTGGATACGTCTTCGCTGGTTATCGGGGTTCATTTTGAAGTAGGACTCCTCCCTGAAAACCATACTACTCAAATATGCGAGAATCCTGGTGGAATGCATCCAGCACCACTGCAAGTTCTCCTGGTAGTGTGCAAAGGTGAGGAGTAGTCAGCTCAATGGCAACCAAGATCTCATCAACCTCACCCGGCGTTCGGTGAGTCGTCTATCCATGGTAGTTGCAGCCACTGGTATCTCGGTTACTCGTTGGATCATTGATAAGTACGCATCAGGGGCTGTAAGCGCCGATCGGACGATCACTTTTCTCTCGCATTCTGTTATCTCTCTGTTGACCGCTATCTTCTTGACGTTCTATACGGCCTTGGCTTATCCATTCCTTTTAATATCGTCTAATGTTAACAACGCTTCGACTCAAACGCCGAGACATCCTGTGATTTGACCACCTTGCCTCTTTTAGCCCAATTGCGCGTTTTATCTTAAATGGTAGCATCTGCTCTTACTGTTCGCGAATCTATCTGTGAGGTGTTAGCACAGTTCATGTAGGTCGACGGAACAACATCGCAAGGAAGTTCTGCATTAGCATTGGAATATCCTGTGTTAGACACACTATTCAGATGCTCCGAATAATGTAGATAATCATTGGCCACCAAAGTGAAATTATTTAATCTTCCACTGTAAGATATATACATACGCAATTTCGTCCCACTTAGATAACCCCCTCTTGATGTATCGTTTTTTATCTTATAGAGCAGCGGTGCGCAGAACTTTTCAGGGTACGGGTTACTTTTAATTTTTTCAAGATGTTGCGGTCCACTCAGGGGCATAGGTGGGGTGCAGTGGCGCACACAAGAGGGGAGTTCTGGGGGTTCGGACCCCCCCTAAAACCCTTGATTTTTGTCCGATTGATTATAATTCTGTGTATATAGTACGTAAAAATTAATTATTTGTTTTTAATAGTTAATTTTATTAATTAACGCTAATTATTCGTTTATTTATTAACTTTTTACTGTTTTTTGTTCCGAAAATCGACAAAATTAAAAGAATACGTTGGGGGGTGTATTGAAGATTGGTACGAGAACAGTGGACTTTTGACCTTGGATCCCCCTCCCCTTGAATAATTCCTGTGTGCGCTACTGGTGGGGTGAGATAAGAAAAAGGTCTACAGTATTTATTGCAACTTAATAATAACTTCATAATACGTACTTACGTAACTACAAAAAAAAATTTATTTTAAGATCGCATTTAAAGCAAAATGCTAGATATATATATACAATCATAATAATACCTACAAATATAATATCAAATGATGTATTTATTACCAAACACAATTCAAAAAATACATTTAAAAATAATTCTTTCAAATCTAAAGTTAGTTTTAGCATGCGCGTCTTAGGTCCTAGTAAAGGCTGCCACCCTAAAATGTGCCTATATTTGCATATACTAAGGAGCAACAAAGGTGAGAAAACGGTGGAAGAATAAGATTCTATAAACACTGAAGATTATAAACACAATACTAGAAGAAGAATACAAAAAATAGAATAAATTAGTTACTAATCAAATGTCAAATAAAAAAATTAATCTACATACCCAAACCAAAAAATTAAACATCTAAATAAAATAGTAAATTTTTAGGACAACATAACGGCATAATAGCACGTCAAACTAGAAACTTCCCTCCATAACAGTACTGCACATAAGGAAAAATTGATAAAATATTAAAAAACAAATAATATAATTTGTTCTAAAAAACATGAAAACTTAAAGAATATTAATAAAAAATTTATTGGAAACATCAGAAAGATATATGTATATAATCAATTATAATATATAATAAATTACTATAAATCTAAAGAAACCCCCAATCAACAATACCAATCAACCAGTATAACAAGACGGTAAAGACCAAATTATTCAATAGATCAAAAATATATCTATTCAACGATAGATCAATATAGAGCAATTTATTCAAATATAGAAATATTTATTCAAATATAGATCCGTTTATTCAAATGAAATAAATTGATTTAGATTGATATTCTCAACATTGAGCAAAATATACGATTCTCGAAGTATTCTTCATAAAGGAAATAAAAAAGGATAAAAGACAAAGAATAATGATTCCAATGTTTAAATACTAAAGGAGCTAAAATATATAGCTAAAAAAATTCTTTCTCTGCGCATGGAACATAATCAATAACTATTTCATGACAAGAAAATTCTGAACGTCCAATAGAACTGTGTTTACAAAATTCTCAGCGTAGTTGGAAAATGCTGAATAGTCGATTTTTTAAACCTTTTAGGTCTCTCAAGCTAATTATCATTCAAATTTGCCCACAAACTTTTCTTTCCCATAGTGAAACATAAGAAAAGTACATTCTACGGTATAAGTTACGAGTCATGTTAATCAAATTTGAATTTAATTTCCTTATAGATTCGTTGCCAACTCATTGTTCGTTGAGACAGCACGTAATCGTAAAAATGCATGCATATGCAAAGAGACAATGCTGAATTAACAGTAGATGATGCCCGAACTAGGAACTTGGATTTCGCAATTCGCATTGTAGTAATCATCAAAACATGCATACAGTGCCCAATTAAATTAAAGGTTTGTATACTTAATGCATATAAAAGCCTAGTTTTCTTTATTTATTCGAATTATCATTTATATTAATAATTAAAAATCAATTAGAAATGAATAATGCTATAATAATAATAAATAATATCTGTTGTAATTATGGATTGCGTTTACATAAAAATATTTAAAATTTAATTTTTTTATTATCATTGTGAATTTCTTTACTTTCAAAAAATTCTACATATAGAATTCCAAAAAAAAAAAAAAAAATTGCTACGTTTATTTTAACTTTCCTCATAAGTAATTAGCTTAAATTCATCACACATTTTCTCTTTCATTTTACTTTAATTTAATTTTTTGTTCATCTAAAATTTTATTTTTAGACCAAATATTTTTAACACAAAGTCACCTTAGTCACAGACAACAAATAAGTAACAACAAAGGGGGAGGGAGGATCTCATCTTAAGGCAGGGGTAGCCAACCCGCGGCACGCGTGCTATAGTGTGGCACACGAAGACTTATTAAAAATTTGAAAAAATAAAAATAAATGCAATTTTTTTCACAATTTTATTGAAATGCGGTTATTTTAGACAAAAAAAAAAAAACGCTCAAAATTTGGATCAGCATGTTTGTGTATAAATATTTTCTATTAGAGCATAAAAACAAAATATCTCTCAAAACGAACTGATATGCACGAAAAACAACTTAATTTTATTAGCATCTTCAAAAGCTAATTCTTATATACATGATTGGAGGAAAAAGTGCAATTTCAAAGCCACAATGAGTAAGTATACTGATGGTTTAATAATTATTTAGAATAAAGTGTTTTTTTTTTAATTACTTATTTTTATTTTATGCCTAACTTAACTGATTGAATCTGTAAAAAATTTATTAACAATGGAACCTAAGCAGTATTTTTATCTTTTTTATTATATTTTATTTAAGTTACCATTACATAGACTTACATTAAAAAACGTGCTATTTGCATGGAAACCCCATAATAAGCTAATAAGTAACAATTTTTTCACTGTTTTTGGTTCAATTTTTGGAAAAATTGGAAGTGGCACGCATATTTTTTTTTATCAGATAGTGGCACACTTCCCAAAAAGGTTGGAAAGCCTGTCTTAAGGTATCTGGCTATATTCGGAACTATGTGTGTGTGTGAATTCGAAATACCGTATAAATTAATAATTTTGTGGATATTTACTGTCAGCTGAATTAAATTGTACGTATAAAATTGTTTCAAGAATATTATTACAGTAAAAAGAAATTATTTGAATGCAATTTTTTGGCAAAAACGAAGAAAGAATGGCATATATTCAAAGCATTCTCCTCTTATGAAAAATGCTTCTATAATAATAATATTTTGTTTATAAATAGATAAGATTTCTCTGCAAAACCTGAACCAGGATTTTTGAAATATATAATTTTGAAGGGAATTTATTCCTATTTTAATACATCAGAGAAGAGGAATTTTAACAGAAAATCACCGGTTATTATTTCCATTGATAGTAACTCTAAAAATAATGTGAATTTTATAAAACTCCTAGTTCAGACTATGTAGAGAGATCTTAGCTATATATATATATATAAACAAAATATTAATATTATTATTATAGAAATATTTTTGATAAAAGGATAATGTTTTGAAAATATATCATTCTTTCCTCATTGTCTTGCCAAAAAATTGCATTTACATATTGCAATAATATTCTTCAGCAATTTTATACATACATTTTAATTTAAATGACTCTAAATATCAAAAAAATTATTTCTGTAAAATCAGGCGTATAACGCCCCCTTTTAATACAAAAATGAGATCAGAAATTACGTGTGCACGTTATACGCCGGGTATAAAAATGAGAGCTTTAAAAATAAAAATAAAAAGATGAGTATAGAAAAAATTAGACTTTTACATATATCGAAATATTGTTTATTTAAAAGAAATGACATTCCTTATAGACTTAAAAGTTTTGCAGTTCTAGAAGTATATTACTTTTTCTAAAGCTTGGAATAATACCTTGAATAAATGACTTCAAAACATCAGAGCATTCTGCACGTACATTTCAAGTTTCTTCATTAAAAAAAAATGGTGCGCGTTGTACGCTTCGAATGTACCTAAAAACTAAAAATTGCAGCTTGTAAGTATAGGTGCGCATTATACGTCGGATTTTACGGTAATTACATTTTCTCTTTTTCTGCCAGAAATTTATGAAGTACGAAAACATCAAAAATTCATTTCCCTTCTCCTCAATAAAATCAAAATTATTAATAGGCGAATTTTACGATATATTCCCCCTTTTACAGCTCTACATAAATACAAATACCATACGTATACTAAACATGGAAGGGTTTTTTTTCACTTTTAACTTTGAGGATAACTTCATTTAAAATTACAAGCAGAAAATAACTACTTTAGAAAAGATTTTTTTTTAAAGAAAAATCACACTTCCGAAAAATAAACGATATTAGAGGAGAAAAAACTAACATATCCAAATGAAAAGAGTGGGTGTAGTATCTCACAGTTATTATATTTTGAACAATTTGAATTTTCTTTACTTAAAAAAAAGACTGATATTTTTCGATTCAGATGAACCTTTATTAATAATGAAAGCTTTATTAATTTGGTGATCATTTCTTTAGTGCACTATAAAACTGCACACAAAAAAAATCTAATGCTCAGAATGATTCGTAGAAAACCCCCATAAATTAAATGATATATGAATAATTTTAATGATCCTCTTACTTAATTTTAATGCCTATTGTTTTAAGTTGTAAAAGAGTCCATACTTTGCACTTGTAAGTTAAAGCTCATAGTAACGCTTTCAATGATGTCAATTGCATTAAACTAAATTAATGATAATCTGAAAATAGAAATATAACCGATGGAATAAGAATTTAATGACTTTCTTATCACTTAAGGAGGCTTTTAATGGTAAAAACCATTATAATAAAATCAAAAGTGATGAGCATCAGTGCTACTTTTTTAGTTGATCCAAAACAAAAATTATTTGAAATATCTAGTGTAATAATATAGAGTATAACAGTTATATTTTTTATTAAAAAATAATGTAGTTGTGTGTGGTGTGGATGGTTTAATTAATTTTCGAAAAAGAGAGTTCCATGAATATCTTCTCCAAAAATAATTTAAATATAATGCAAAGTTCACTTAAGCAGTAGTCACAAAATTCCGACAAAAAAATAAATAGAGGGGGGGGGGGGTTAGGAGACCAGAAATACAAGGCTTAGAATGATTGTCTTTCTCTTTATAAAAAGAGAAACATGAAAATAATTGAGTTTAGAAGTTTTTTAATGTCAAAAAGGAGAAAATAAATTTAAAATCTTCTATACATGATTTCTTTCAGACCTTTGTCAAAAAAAAAAATTCAAAATAATGATAGTAATATGGAAAATTAAATAGAAATACAGAAACGTGTATAAAATTTGTATTCTATATTCCGAAGAAAAGCTGAAAAGCTTGTATTTTATTGATATGATGTTGTAATACTGTAAAAAAATACTTAATTAGTACTCTTTTAAAGAGAATAAAAGTATTTAAGAATACCCACCACAAATATTAAATGTAAAACATACAAATGAATCACAGAGAAATATTAAAATAAAAAGTATGTTGAGGTATGTTTCTAAATTGGCTCGCACCGTGTCCAAGCGAAATAGTAACACATAGAAATTAACGTGAACAAGTGATTACAAATAAGTATAAATTGGCATTATCAATAAAATAACAGAGTACATGTACCAAATTCAGTACACTGAGATTGGAAGGATTAATTTTTTGATAATTTATTAGCGTTCCAAAGTTCCTTACAAAGAAAAGGATTTTATGGCGACCAGATAGCATGTGTTGAATATTTCTTTTCTTTCGAAAAAGTAAAGATATGAAATTAAAAGCAAAAACTGAATGAAATAACTAATGAGTAATAGCTAAGATTAAATCTATATATCTTGATCATCTCTGACATTGTCCTCACAGGGATTCGTTTTAATAGGCTACGCTCTCTACAACAAAGACGTCGTTGTAAGATCGTTAGCTCTGAGCCTTATTTCAACTCACTGAAAACCAATGGTCTTAAAATCGAAATTCAGAGTTAAGTTATTGATAAATCAGACAGAGGATTAAAGGGAAAACGTGCGACAAATTGCCATCACGGTGATTTCCCGAATGCTTTTGAATATGCAGAGTACGCTATATCGTTAATGGGGGATTAAGCTGTCAAAGAGACTAATTCATGAGCTTGGGTGTGTCCCTGAGAATAGAAACAATTTCGTGCATGCCGTTAAAGCACCTGGTGGCATTAATCCCTAGCTGGATGGTTCAGCAAGGCCTGGATGATTTGACAAAGGGACTATTATGATCGACAATGTAATTCTGTCTCTCGTTGAAGAAGATTCTTGTTTGAGATAAGAATGATGGAATGGATAATCAAATATTAAATCTCTTTCCATCGAGTAAATAGCGACGTGTATGAACTGCAAAGCAGCGATTTTGTGGAAAAGTATGATGTTGTATGGTTGGCTATAATTTGACTGATTTTTCGTGCTAATGTTTGCATTATTGCTAGATTTTCAATTAGGATAATTTTAAAAAAGGAAATTCATAATAAATCTATGCTGACTAAGGAAAGAAATAAGATATGTTTGGTCCGAGATAGTTTTAAATGAAAGCAATCACATAATCCTAGATTTGTGTACCCGCTTGTTTTTTAAGGAAGAGTAGGATTAATGAGAAGTGTATGCTAATTCCATCTATTTTCCTCATAACAAACCATGAACAACGCATCATTGCATAAATAAAATTAGAAAGGCAGTCGTGCGAATGTGAATCATTGCAGTAATATACGCGTAAAATCATTTATTTAAATTTAATAAAGGAATTATTATTATACATGCATCATTTATTAAAATATGCCTGAATCATCTTTCATTTCTATTTAATCTGCAGTAATAATGGGCACAAATTGAAATGTCAACAATTCGTTTTCGTTAATTTACAAATGCAGCATTTTTCTATGACATGTTGCTTGTTTTATATTATATTGAATACATTCCAACAAATGGATTTTGTCTAAATGATGTACTTTCTAATTACTTATTTTTGTGAACAATTTGCGTAAATGCAATAACAAATCTTTCAGGTAAAAAAATAGGCTAAATTTTTTTTCGCAGTGTATATTCAAATTCAAATCTTAACACATTTTGAACAGTTCAATTGTTTTTTTTAATAAGCTGTGCTGTATATATATATATATATATATATATATATATATTTGTTTCTGGAAAATAATTTTTACTTAAAATTTTTAGGGTGTCATTCCAATTTTTAAACACCACACTTAAATTACTAATGCGTTTAAAAACGATTGTAGCGAATATTAAAAAAATTGTTATCTAAAGAACATAATCATAGAAGGCCGTAGTTGTTAATTCGACAATATCGATAATTTTTTTTTCAAATGAATAAAATATTCCTTTCTCTCAAACATGCTTATATTCAGATTTATTAACTTCATCTTATATGAAAAATACATTCATAAAATCGATAAGACGCAATTCTTCTTCGTAAATTCTACTTCTAAACAACTATAATTTTAAAGATTTAATGCTTCATGAAATCGTATTAAAATTCAAATATTCAATAAATATGAAAGGAGATTTTAGATAATCTAGATATACATACATAAATAATATTCAATAAATATAAAAGGAGATTTTAGGTAATCTAGATAAAATAATAGCTTGAAAGCGGTGATTCTCAAAAGCTGTGCTGGGGCACTTTTGTGTGTGAGTACCACCATTTTTTTTTTAAATTATTAATTATATTCAGAGAAAAAAATAAAATCCAGAACCGAATCATTCGGCCATTTTATAGAAATAAACTAAAAGTATTCGTTATATATTTAGAGTATTCTTTCATGGATAGATGGTTAAAAAAAATTGATTGGGCTCGTAAACCATTTGTAAAATCGGATACATCTGCTTATAAATTAATTTTGAATGAAGAGGAAAAACTAATTTCGCTCTGTAATAATCGAGATTTAATTTCAAAAGATTCGGAAGAGTTTATTAAATCATTTTGGATTAAAATTAGAGGCGATTATCTCATAATAACAAAAACATCTTTCAAATATTATAACGATTTTCTACATCTTATTTGCGTGAATTCGGAGTTTCAGCTTTTTGAAATGAAGATGATGAAATGAGATTGGCATTATCATTTTTACGAACGAATATAAATGAAATTATCGAAAATTATCAATCTCAAAAAAATTTCGCATTAAATGTATTTTTATAATTAATATGTAGCTAATTACTCAATAAACATTTTGTTGTCTTTGACGTACATATTATTTTATTTAACAATGAAAACTATTATCATAAATTATTTTACATAGTGTATTACAGTCAAGGAAGAGTCTTTTAAGCTTATTTTATTGTTAGTGTGCTGCCAAATTTTAAAATCGTTAAAAGTGTACCGCAACTTAAAAAAAAGATTGAGAATCCCTGGAATAGGATCTAAGAACGAAAGAACTGACAAGCGCGATTCAAGACAGAAAATTAGTTGTTCATATAGACAAAACTCTCGAACTAAATTATGTAAGATTAATGATATTTAACTTTGGTCAAATCATCTTTGCCTCCAATTCCTCTAAAATAAAAAACATTACAAATTAAGTAGTAGAAATTAATAGCAATCATTAAACTACTACAGGGAATGCACGCATAAACTGTCATGTAAAGTTTACATGCATGAAGTATCGTTGAATCTTAAAATAAAACATTTGACATAAGAATAATTTTTTATTAAAATTAAAATATTCCAAAGTAATTACGTTAAGCAATCAAATATTTTTAAGACACTGAAAGTGATCAGATTATTGTCAAAAACCTCAGAAAAGTAAGCAATCGGTGCCATAAATTTAAAATTAAAATTGCTATCTTAAACTTTTGGTTTTAAGTTTTAAATTATTATAAAAATACTCTTAAAAATCTATTTAATAGATTTATTGATTCAACGTATGTGTCTGTTTCCTTTAATACTTAGAGAGGA
Source organism: Trichonephila clavata (assembly GCA_019973975.1). Taxonomy (NCBI): domain Eukaryota; kingdom Metazoa; phylum Arthropoda; class Arachnida; order Araneae; family Nephilidae; genus Trichonephila; species Trichonephila clavata. The sequence goes on from BMAO01016681.1 coordinate 643,743, forward strand.
AATAATGCCTCCAATTCCTCTAAAATAAAAAACATTACAAATTACGTAGTAGAAATTCATAGCAATCATTAAACTACTGCAGGGAATGTAAGCATAAACCATCATGTAAAGTTTACATGCTTGAGGTACCGTTGAATCTTAAAATAAAACATTTGACATAAGAATAATTTTTTTATTAAAATTAAAATATTCCAAAGTAATTACGTTAAACAACTAAATATTTTTAAGACACTGAAAATGATCAGATTGTTGTCAAAAATCTCAGAAAAGGCAAGAAATCGGTGTCATAAATTTAAAACTAAAATTGCTGTTTTAAACTTTTGGTTTTAAGTTTCAAATTATTATAAAAATACTCTTAAAAAATCTATTTAATAGATTTAGTGATCCAACGTATGTGTATGTTTCCTTTAACATTTAGAGAGGAAATAATGAAATTAGATTTAATAGTTCAATAATAATAATACTTATTACGTAACTACAAGTAGCAGCTTGAAATGCGCTTTGAAAATTCCATCATACAGCTGGCTTATTAAAAACTAATTTTATAATAAGATGTTCTTTTTATTTTCTGTGAAACATAGTTAAATATTAAGCCACAAGTCAAACATTATTTTTCTCTTATAAGTTTCATAAATATCAGTCATTAAAATTTTTGAGGCTTTCTAATACGAAATCGACACAAGCAACCATAAATCATGATTAATTGAAAAACATTGCAAAACTTATAAGTATAGAAAGATGAGTTCGTATTTCAAGTTCTTTATCTAAGAAAAAGATTAAGCCGTTAATTGGAAGTCATCGCTAATATTACTATTTCGTTTTCCTGTAATTATCAGCAAGTCGAATAGGGTTTTTATATTTTTAATTTGAGCTCATGCCCATGAATTTATATGCTGAAAACAGGTAACATTACCGCAGAAGTCGTGCGTTAACGGTAAAAAAAAATTCTATTAAGACATCAGCCAGTTGGGGATTCTAATTGCTGAAATAGAGGTTATATTTTGTATCTAAATGACCCTATAAAGTGCAGACTATAATGAAAAAAATTAAGCATTTCAATCAAAGATAGTTTATAAACGCAGCCGTAGAGAATTATTTTTTGCCAAAAGGCAAACTCGTGTTTATGAATGAAATAAATTCATCGTAAGTTTTCCCCCCAAAAAACATAAAGTCACCTAATAAGCAAGTTGTAAAAAAACTTTGCCATTTTTTTAATATCTCTCGAAACTCAAAACGTTTGTGTAATTATGATTTCTTAGTCATATTACTGTCAAACAGGGAAAAAAATATACACATGTGGGCAAATCATCGGGTGGAGAAAAAACAGCTTGCGTGACCAGAAACGAGGAAAAATATACCTATTTAAAAACCCTAATTATTCCCCCTAATAAGTGTAATTATAATGTTCGGTACGTGAACCGGATTAAAAATGCTATTTTTTATCTTACACAAGCTTCGTTAATTACCTCAGTTGCAGTTAGTGGCAGCAAATATAACTCTGATTAAAAAGTTTGTATTTAAATAGAAACATCATGAATGGGAAATTATCTTTCCATGATTCACTTGTTTACAAAATTCATAGTATGGAAAATGTTTGACCTCGAAAATAAATCAAGTTTCATACCAATAAAATAAATATCTTCACGAAATTTACTTGTTTTCTAAATAACAACAAAAGTAATTTCTTTCTTATATTATTATTTGAAATTAGAAAATTTAAAGGCAACTATTGAATATTTAGTATAACACATCTATTCGTAAAAAGTAATGAAGGTCAGAAGAAAAATACACATTTATGAAAATATTTAACTGTACAGAGTTTACAGAAGTAATAATAAATATACTATATATTGGTATAAATATATACCACACACGCACACACCCCTTCGCCTTTCTTTACAGTTTGTTTTTTAATATAACTAAGTTTAAATTTAAAAGTATTTTTTAAAAAAGAATGATGTAAAATATTGTTTTAGTACCGAGAAACTTAATAAAAATCACTCGAAAAAGAACAGAAAGCGAGTGTGAGTTTTTAAAGATTTTTTAAATAAAATATCATTATATTGATATAAACAAAGCTTTGTGAATTAAAATATTAAAACTCAAATATTATTGATTTCAAGATTATGAAGATTATGATAAGAAAAATGATGATCTACCTCCACATCTACGTCAAAATATGTTCCGTAATTATACAATTTTCAAAACCTAAAATATATTTTAAGGAGAAAAAAATCGCTGAATTTTTTATATAAAATAGTGAAGACAAAGTGAAGGAGGCAAAGTCAGAAACATATTTTTTTTTAAAGTTTAATTTTAAGCCCTTCCTATCAGTTAAATTAGTTTATTATACTTTCAGAAGTATAATGCGCTTATTTCTACTGAAAAAACGAGGATGTATTTTAATAACAAATTTAAAGTAAGTTTATGAATATTAATAAGTACAGCTTTCATTAATCACGCCAAAAAATGAAACTATTTAGTACTTTTGATTTTATATGTATATTTCAGACATTTCTCATTTCATTTATTATTTGCTTTCTAGAGCATCCTTTTTTTTCGTATAATATTGCTATTGTATATAATTTTCTTTATAAGGAACTAAACTATGCTTATCACTTTGAATGAAACTAACACGCTTCAGGACTAATTTGTACATTATATATTTTCAGTTTATTTTATATTTTAAGATGACTTCAAAGGTAATATGATAACAATCCAATTGAAGCAATAGGCGCATTTCTGGATATTCTTTCGCAAATAAGATCTGGAAGAAATCATTGCAAAAAATATATAGAAGCTATCCTATGTCTCACTAGACTGACAAAAAACCTCTCTCAATCGACAGAAGATAAAAAAAAAATCGAAAAACGAGAGAGAAGCCAAGGGGGGAAAACCGAGCAGACAATAATTTTGAGCTTCCTATTTTTGTTCCGTGCTCTCAATAATTAGCTGTCAGATTCTTATGTTATTAATCGCCTGACCTGGGTTCTCCATATTTTGAGGTTGATCGCTGGATACACCTCTTATGAGAGGGCCGAATCAGCATCAAAGGAAGGCGATTCTTTTCTTCATGCTCCGCTCCCCACACACAATCTTGATGGAGGATTCTGCTCTCTATTGATTCTTTAAAGGTAAAGAGGCTGTCTGACTTAAGGTGGGTCTCGCAAAAAAGATAGGCAGAATTATTATCCCTTGTTTTTTGTACGAAAGTAGATTGATGAAAGTAATATTTCAATCTTAGAACTTTTTATTAAGTTAAATTGATACATTGTTACGTAGCCAATACCAGCCATGAATATGCAAGTCAATTAATTATAAGGAATACTCTTAAATTTTAAAATAAGAAATAAAATTTTTATTTAAATTAATCTTATCAGAAAAATCTTCGAGCTTTAAATGTAAGCCATCTTCCGAGTCTTAATTTCGTTAAATAAGCTGTAACCATTTAATGTAATTTCGAATAATGCTTTTATATGTACTTATATAAATATATATTTCCCAAATAATTATAAACATACTTATTTGGTTTATATAAGAGTTTACAATAAATAAATAAACGACGGAATATAAAACAAAGCAGTGGCGCACACAAAGGGGGTGTCCTGGGGGGTCCGGACACCCTTCAAAGCCCTTGAGTTTTTTTTCGATTATTAGTAATCCTATATATATAACGTAAAATTTAATTAAGTACTTGTAGTTAACAATTTATTTATTAATGAATGCTAATTATTAATTCAATAATTTATTTTTTACTGTTTTTTGTTAACAAAATCGACAAAATCAAAAGAATCAATTGGTTTTGTCTTGAAGTATGATACAAGTTGAGGGACTTTCGACCGTGGACTCCCCCCTTGAAAAATTTTTGTGTGAGCTACCGAAATAAAGGTACCTAAAATTAAGCAAACTCCAAGAGTCTCATTTGTGATTAAATTGCATTTGTTTGGATACAACCTGCAGAAATTTGTTATGTTCCTCATTCAAAAAACTATATTACTTATCAACATTTCAACAGTGTTTTTAAAATATTTTTTTAGATTACCATTTACCAGATATGAATAATACATTACCTTGGTTATTTTTCGCACTAATGAAATATGTATTAATGATCAAAAACGTACTGTATATGCATAAACATACCTAAAGGTAGATGAAAAATCAGTTTGTTCACAGTATTCGTCGGATTGAGATCATTTTTCTTCCGAATGTTGAGCTGAAATTTTTTCGGGTGGAAAAAGCTGTTGAAACAAGAAAGTTTTAGTTAAATATAAAATTAAAATATAGATCCAGTCTAATAAATAGGTAAATAATTTGAAAGATGCGTTGGATTATTATTCTTAGAGAGTCAATGAAAATTTTTGATGTCACTCTCGCAATTTTTCTACTTTATAGAATATTACCACAATCCCCCCCCCCCATATATTTGCATACGGTAAAAATAAGAATTCATTTTTATCCAGGATGCGTTAAAGACGAACAAATAGAATGAAAAAAAAATACTTATGTACCAAGAATATAATGATTAGACGAATTTAAATAAGGATAAATTTAAACAAATAACTAAAGAATGGATTCAAAAGCATTTTTCCACAAATGAGAATGTTTTTTTCTTTTTTTTCTACTAAGGATTATTGGAGAAAAAATACAGTTCATTTAAGTTGGATTAAAATCATGTATATTTTACTTTAAATTCAGCTAAAATCTTATGAAAAAGCTCTTAGAATTATTTTTAAGATAATTGCAAGATATAGAATTTGAAAACATAAGAAATGAATTTTAAATAATGTAAAGGTAAATAAATACGAGTCAAAATATCCTGATATAAAATTTAAAATTTGTACTTGATCAACAAGCTAGCATGCCTAATTCGTGAGATAGTTATAGAATTAAAATTTAGTTATTGTTTATCATCCTGGCAATGCTGAAAATTTAAATAAAAATAGAAAAAAAAAAGAAGCTTCGCGAAACACTCTATGAATATTCTTATAAAAAGTTTTTAGCTTGTACAAACTTGTACAAAAAATAAATTATACAACTTTATTAGTTAGAAATTATTCTTATTTAAAAGGAAAGGAAAGTTAAATGTATAAAAAAAATTATAAAATGTAATTCAAAAAAGAATTTTCTTAGAAACGATAAGTAGGCCAAAATATTTTCGACCGATATTTTTTAAAGCTATTTGGCATTAGTATAGCGTAAATGTATATTTCTTGCAAATTGTTCCGTATAGTGAATGGTTTTATATACAAGTCATGTAAAATATTTGTAATGCAGATTTTCAAAAATATACTCAAACTTTTGAAATTTATCTGCTGAAAAATAGCTTAACGTGATAATATTTTCCTTTATTAATTTAAAATATCCAAACAGTATTACTCCTCATTTAAAGATTATTATAACTGAATGAATTTTTTCTTATTTAAAAATTTCTGTTTGTGTAATGTTTATGTCAAATGTATATGAACATTTTCTGTTTAAATACATGTTTCTCTGTCATAAAGTATTGATCAATATATTTCAAACCTATGTTTTGGCATATATAAATCACTGTCTTATCTTTCCTGAGATCTTATTATTTAAGAGTTTAAATCCCCTTTTTTTTGTCTAACATTATTTCTCGATGTGCCCAAGGTTTTCCCTACGTTTTTGAAACAAAAAGAATTTTAATTTTGAATAAGCATTCGAAAAAGTGCTGTATTTAAATACTTTAATTTATATGATTTAAATATCAATAACGGATTACATTAATTGAAATCAGTATTAAAAGAAAAATATAAATTCTACCAAAATTCGTTAACGAAGAAATTTGAATGTTCTTTCAAGTTTAGTAATCCACCATCTTGTTGATGATCGACCCCAACCCTCATTGGCTGCAGCTGGGGAGATGGAGGGATTCAAACATCATTCGAAAATCAGTAACGTTTCATTGACACCGCAGTCAATATTTCTGCCGCTAAAGTTTGTGACGCACATGCCCCTTTTTCTTTTCTAGATAACCATAGTCTTTTTTAAGAGAATAACCCATATATTTATCTTTTCTATGAAGTCCTTGCTGTATATGGGCATGAAGACTGTGTGTAGAGATAATAGATTTGGAGAAACATTATTACCGAGTCATGCTTTACAAATAATTGAATTCTTGTAGTGATTTTTTATGGTCTTTTTCTTTTATTTTGACAGTTCAAGTTGAGAATAAAATTCAGCAGAAAAATCTACATACTTATCTGTAAAGTAATTTTTAAAAAGAACTGCTCAGTATTTTAAAACAATTAGTTAAATGAAAAAAAACTTATTCGAACAATTAAAGAATCGAGATATGCATTACTACTGTTATATATTCATGATGTATTAATGTTCGTACAAAACACATGAAATGTTAAAATAATTATTAAGTTTTTATTATTAAATAAGAAATAATAAAAGCTATTAATATTTCAAACTTTTCTTCTTTGATATTTATATCAAAAATAAGTTTAGGAGAAAAGGTTTAGGTATTTACTTTTCCCTTAGTAATGAAATCAAAAAAATCAAAATCGTAAATAAGTAAAGGATCGGTAGGAACACTAAATTAGCAGAAATACTACTGTACGAACAGTAGAACATGTATGTCTTTTCTGCATTATGTGTTCGCTAATTATATATATATAGATTAAATTCTTGTTCTTTATGTAAAATTCGTTTCAATAAACACATTATTGAAAAATATCAATGAGACTTACGACCATACTCGGCTATAAATCAATACATATATACAAACATATAGACCTTACATATATGTACACACCCACATACATAAACATATACATACGTATATGTGCTCATATTCATATATAAACTATACATATATGTGTTCATATGCACATATGTAAACTATACATTCGTGTTCATATGCACATATCTAATAGATCGATAGATAGATATTCATATACATATGTGTGTGTAAAAAAAGAAAAAAAAAAGCTTCTCTTAGTACATATAGTACTTCAATAGTTCCTCTTCCCTTTATGCTTTGCTTATTTAGAATTATAGCCTTTTGGTATAATTATTATTACTATTTGATTATACAAATATATATATAGCTACTGCTGAGTTTTTAAATGTTTGTTCAATATTGTGTTTATTGTTTTCTAGACTTTTAACTGAATCATTCAAAAAATAATCAAAATTATGTCTTTTTTATTCATTCTTATAAAAATATAATAGATCCATAACTCATATCAATACGCAATAACGACTATTAAGCCGTGCCCATTGTTTTAAAATTCTAATTCAAAGCAAGCATTATTTTGATTTCAACGAATCATATCTCTAAATGACAAAAGAAATATAATATACTGAGGATGAAGAAAAGGAAAATGATGATTCGCGTTTGTTCGGGTCCAATCCAAATCAGTACTGAAATTTTAACATATTTAAGTGATGTTACATTTGATCTGCAAAATACTTATAACGAAATCTTATAAATAACGCCAAGATAATTAATTTAAAATTTGTAATTCAGGTTTCGAACAAAGATACTCATTATGTTTAGAGAATATTTTGATTTTGCAATGGAGAAATAAGAGAAAAGCTGATTTTTAATTTACAAGGGCGGATGCTGATAAATGTATGAACTGCGCATGAGCGTTGGATATATTTGCTATCCTATCCAGTGCTATGACATTTTAAATATACTGATTATGTGCCCTTTCTCTTTTTAAGTAGTAAAATCATCGAATCCCCATTCTTTGTTATTCTCTAAATCATAACTTTTTATCAGATAAATCTTTTCCTTAGAAAAAAAATGTACATTTATGTCTTTGTTTAAAGCTTTTCAACTCTTCATTTGCTGAAGCAAATATAAATTAACATTCATTATAATGATACATAATTTCAGTAAAAAATATATATTTTGCATTTATTTGTGCCTTATTAAAAATGACGTCCAGTATTGCATTTTTTAAACTATTTTATATACATAAAAATAATTTTTATTTAAAAATGCAGGTTTTCAAAAAATACTTATAGCCCTGTTCAAAAATACTTAAATAACCCTGTTATAGTTATGTCAAAGAAATTTTTGATAAATTCTTGCGAATGTATAAAAATAAACAATCAAAGTTTCATTTTGAAAGCCCTTGACAGCATAAACTTTACGGAAATAAAAACTAAATTTGCGTTATAGTTTTATTAAGTTTTTCCATTGTTGGAATAGATATTATCATAAGAAATATTTTAAATTCATTCATTTTTCTTGGAATTATTTAGTTAAGGACAATAATAAAACCATTTGTAGAAATATATATTTCGTCTAATTGCTCATTTCTATAACTTATTTATAAGTCATTTAATTGGAAGAAAAACATGTATATATTCTTTTATAAGATCTTAAAAATATTTGAACCACATCTAAAACTAGGTAGAAAAAGAGATTTAAAAAAAATAATAAAAACAAAGTAATACATTGTAACGTTTTTGTGAGATATTATTATTCTTCTGAGTATAAATAAAAATTATTACAGGTTGTTTTTCTTATTTTCTTTCTTATTTCTTACGAATCTCTGTTTAAGGTAACTGGGACATGAAGGTGCTTCAAATTATGCATTTTTTTATTTTACTTTTAAAAAATAGAGGACACTTTTCTGCATCTATAGATGTATTATTTTTGAGAATTCGATCAAAAGAACGCTAGAAAATTGAATTTTAAAATTGTAAACAGCTGTGTGTAAATGTGATTCAGGTATACTTTCTTCAAAATCCGTAGTGTTTAATATGTATTGTAAAAAACTAATTTTTCTATTCGAAGAACGTAATTTTTCTATATTAAATGTTCAAATTTATTAAAAATTGTACATTTTTTGTGCAAAAATTACGGAAAATTTAAATGATTAGTTAAAAAATTTTAAAATAAAATTTTGTTTATTGAAAAGTTAGTTATATCTAGTCTAGCATTTATAAATACTCAGTGGAGTTCCTAAACTATAAATCAAGTTGATCATGAGATTATTCTAAATTAAATACACAACTTGTAAAATATATATTTCGTTTTTCCTAACTGCTTATTGTTAACATTTGAATGCTCATAAATTACTCTATATATGTTTATTACTTTTGGTTTTTCTTTAAAATAAATAAATATTAATATATATGAATACAAAAACATTATTTTGTTATAATTTTTAAAAACAGATCTCCATTTAAATTAGACTTCAAATTAACTTCTTAAATTTATCAAAGACATTTTTGTGTGTATTTTTATAACAATAAAAATATGTATAAGGAAATTTATAATATCCTGTAATGACGATGTTCAAAGTGAAGTGGAAGTACTAAAACGTATAGACATAAAACTTTGATATTTTAAATGGAAGAAGGTGTGAATCATCGATAACACGTGTTGATGAAATAGGGAAAGAGTAATTAAAAATACTTCTAAAGAATCTAGAATTTTAAACTTACAATTTAAAAATTGAGAAATGATGCAAAATAATCCAATTAATAATGGTATGGCTTTATATTGTACTAAAATATATTATTTTACAAATCATTGATGAAAATATCTTTATTTGCAATTTTCTCAAAATGCTTTTTTGGTGATTCCGGTACACTTTCCTCAAAATCTACTATACCTATAGTGCTGATATTTTGTATACTATAGGATCCACAAATTTTCAACAAAGTGAATGAATTTTTTTTAAATGAACATTCACAAATTTTAGATATAGCACAATTTCTGCATAAAATTTAGAGGAAATTTCAATCACTAAATTAAATTTTTGTAAAAAGTTTTATAAATTTATATTTTAAAATTTCATTCAGTTTATTTTATGGATTGTTATGTTTACAAAAACTCCGTGTCGCCCACCTGGTATAGTGGTTAGCGACGCTGGCTGCTGTGCCGTAGGGCCTGGGTTCGAATCCCGGAGAAGAAATGTATAGTGCCTTCGCGCCATGGGGGTACTCTAAATAGCCGTCGAGCCGCAAGTCATCTCGTGTGGTTGGTGGAAGGGGAAGAGAGGTGAGAAACCCCTGACCACTCCCAGGGTGTCCTCCCTCAAAATTGGGGTGGAACCGAGCCAAAACGTACTGTCACCTGCATGGTGCTCAAAGCTACGGCTAACGACAGGCGTACAATATAATCCGATGCCATGATGAATTTCGTGGGCCTCGATTTGATTTCGTCAGACAGGTGGCATTAGCAACAACAACACCGTGAAATTTTATAGCTATATATGCAGTAGATTTTATGCAAAGTGTACCTAAAGGTAAGAACATGCTTCAGTATAAAAAAAACAGTTATTGATTAATTATTTCTCTTACAGATTTATTTGTAATTTAAAATGAAATTTGTTTACATTAACAAGTACATAAATAAACGGATAATATTAAACGTAAAAATTGTACTTCCGTAGCTTTTAATTTAAGTGAGAACCATTTAAAGTTGGTGCAAAAAAAGTTCATTTTTCCCTCTCGCAGACGTCTCAGTTACCTTAACATTTGATTTATTATATTGTTTGCTAAAAAAGATGAAAAAATATATATTCTGAGATGAACATTATTTAAAACAATTTTTAAAAAATCTATTTCACAGTATGTTATCTCACATTAAAAAATCAATTTAATACTCGAACACATTTAACGTTTAGTTTTTCTATTTCAAAATTGCAAAGAATATATCTTATGTACACATATTCATTTGTAAAAAATTTCATGATTATATCCCCTACACAATGCTGAAATATTTTTTTTCCTTAAATATTTAACTCATTATTTGTGAATTTCGAAGCATAATAGCTTAACAATACATTCAAAATGTATTTTTTAAAACTATATATATAAGCTGAAGCTCGTAGAAAGTATGATATAAATCCTTTCTCGCCCTAATTTATAAAATAAATTAAATATTAAATCAGTGTTAGGTTGCATTTATATACATTTTAATGTTTCTTGCAATGTGCAGTGAATTGATAGGATTTTATATACTTTATGAATTAGTTAACAGAAGAGAAAATTTTTCATATAAGTTTATACATTTATTTATGTAAAGCAGGTTCAGAATTGAGCAATTTTTTTTATTAACGTATAAGAAATAAAAAAAGAATATAATACTTGTTTTTTATAAATGTTTTTTCAAATATTTATATATAAAAGCTCTGATGATTTCACATAGTCGTTAACATAATATATATTTCGAGGAAAAACAAGAATTGTGTTCATAAAGCTTATAATAATATGCATCTAAATACTACAAAAGCCATTTGGGGAAGCCTTTTTCAATTGGCCAATTCGCCTTCTGTTAGCCGAAGCGCTTATTGCTTGGGATCTGGTTTCCCCTTACTTGCATACATTTAGGGGGAAAGAAAAAAAAAGCTTTCAAAGCAGGGCACGACCTTGAACGGTTGCCGCCTACCGACCCGCCCTTTATTCACCAGGTAGCTGGATTGCAATTGCTAAGGTTAAGCTCGAGTTTTGAAAAGTACCCGCGTGACGTTTAATTACACTGAAGAAATTGTTATAATTCTCAGTTGGAAACTTCTCAAGATCTGCTGCACTGCAGAAGAAAAAGTCCTCTATGTAAGTTTAAAAATATATTATTTATGGTTTTATATTGCTAATACTTGAATCTTACGGATATTTTTCTTAAACTTTTTATATAACTTACTGTATGATAAATACGTATCCGATAAAGCCTTAACTACACTTTGTAAATTAACTAAATATATATTTTATGATGTGTATGCATGAGTGTGTAATTATTTTTTAACGAAATTGATACAGTTTAAACTTCCGGAATTCATTTTAGAATACCGAATTATCCTATTGTTATTTTTTTATTTTAAATATAAATTGTAAAATCACAAATGTATCTAATAAATGTATTTCTCTGTCGGGCGATTTGTACATTTCGTCCAATTTTAGTATTATTTTGTGTTAAAAAAATTATGCAGTATCACTACTAGAATTTAAATATTTACAATAAAAAATATTGATGAAAAAATAAAAATGTGTATGAAAATAGTTTTGATGCTAAATACGATCAATCATAATTAAAGGATAAATGTTGCGCAGTGCAGTATATATATGCTAATTATTTTATATAGCATAACTTTTTTTCGGTTCAAAATTATTCATAAACATACAAGATACTTCATGTAATACGAAAAAAATCTTACTTGCTTATTTTCTTTCTTGATATTTCTTGCACATAACATTCATTCTAATACAATATAAATAACATCTGAAAGAAAATATAAAATATAGAATACACATAGAAGTTTCACAACATACTTCAATTTACATCAAACCTTAAACATTAATATACAAGTACATATAGGCATTATTTCTTACGTGTTACAAAAAGATCTGAGAAATAGCTAAATTTTAATTTTAATAAAACAGTAAAATTTTTCGAAATGTTTTTGTTGAAACGGATATTAAAGTGGGTACACAGCTGTAAATAAAAAACAATATCATTACTGAAACTAAATTAACTATAATAATAACTAGAGAATAAGAATTTTGCATAAGAATAATATATAATATTATTTATAATTTTAAGAATAATATATAATATTATTATTATAATATTACTATTATAATATTACTATTATAATATTATATATATATATATATATAAAGAGAAAGAGAGAGAGAGAGATAAAGATATAATTCTCCCCCCCCCCCCAAAAAAATTACGTAGATTCATGTTAGCATTTTTCGAGTTAATTTGTTCATATTTTTAAGTATAACTATAGAAAGCAATCAGGTATGTGTGATAAATAAATAATTGATAATGTTCAAAATAAGAAAGGAGATATAACTTGCAAAATCTTTCGTCTTTTAACACAAATTTGTGCCTGATTTTCCCTTTTTTTACTGATGCGTACGCAAAAGCGTCTTGTGAAAAGTTATGTATTTTACTATAGCTAAATAAAAAAAAACTGATTAAAATTCAGTTCTCGTTCAAAATTTATCCGGTGGAAATTAAAATATCTTAAGGTTTTATATTTTATTTTTCGAGCAATAAATTATAATTATTTTTTTACAAGTTTAATTTACTTTAAAAATAATTTTTTTTTCTTTTGTAATAACTTTGAAAAATCTCATGCATAAAATTGAATTCCTATTTTGTGCACCTAAATTCACTATTCCTTTATACCATTTTAAGCATAGAGCATTTTAAAGAGTCATACGTACGTAACGTCTGTATCAAAATAAACTCACTGAATACATACCGATAGCAAAATTAAAATATAAATAAAAATTGAATAGAAGATGTTATGCTAAAAAGGATTATCTGATACAATAACTGGAGTTTTACAATACGTAAAAGCGTTTTTATATCAGCATTTCCTCTCTCTATCGACTTTGAGAAACTAAAACACACAACTGAAATATGTAGAAATTAACTAGCTAACTAGCTGTGTGTGAAGATTTCTCAATACATTTGTTTTCTTATATCTCTGAAAACCACTGTAGAGCAAAGCAAAATTCTTATCTCTAGTATTCCTGCTCTAATTGAATTAAAAATAGACTATATTCGAACTTACACTTTGGTTATCAGTTTCAAAGAGATTTCATGAAAATTTTCTGTTCATATTATAATATATCCGAGGAAACTTCAATTTGTCTTTTTCTATGATAAAGGGAAAAAATATTTAATACAAAAATAAGAGTGAGTTATAGCAGTTTTAAATCTTGAATGGATGGAAAAGTAATATTACATACTTAAATTAATTATTCTGTCTGTTCCTACAATATTTACGCAATTCCAATTATTCTTTGTTTTGTTATAGAAATGTGTGATTTATATATTATATATTTCATAACTTTTCCTGTTTATATTTTTAAACAGTGTAAAGATGAACTATAAAAGAATGCGAATTCAGATATTATTTTATTGTATGTCTTATAAAAAAGTGACACACACATGCATTTTTTTTTCTTTTCGAAAACTGTAGAATGTTGTTCTAAATTTACTGGATAACTGTTAAAGGATAGTCCCAAATGCTAACCTAGTATAAATTTTTATACGTACAAAAAAGTTATGATAATCTTAAATTTTTCCATGAGTAATAATATTTAAAATTGCAAGTCTTAATTTCGATGCAATTATTTAAACAAAAATAGAGATGAGAGATTAATTTGTATCTAATATAAAACAATAAACATATTAATTATTTTCTATTTTTTTTTCAAAGATAAAGTGGAAAACTGGGCTTCTAAGCATTTTCTTTACATATACAACACGTGTGCGTTGTATTACGTGTGTAATGCTCAAGAGTTAATCTATTTATCTAAATGATTTTTAAGCTAACCTTTATGAGGTATATTTTATACTAAGCAAATACAAACATCAATTTTTTTTACAGTGAGAAAAAAAACTTTTTTTTTTACTTTAGTGTGTTGAACGTAATTTTGGGGGAATAAAATGTATTAAATATTGAAAAAAAATTACTTAATTGGTATATTTCTTTATTGTACTATACGTTTGCAATGAAGATATCTTTTGAATTGTAAACAACACAATCAAATTCAACTCTTAAATGTAACATTTAATAACACTGGATGTAATCTTACAAGAACCTTTAAAGAGGCTGTAAATCAATTGTTCAATCACAGGCATTTGCGAAAAATAAGAAATAATCAATCAACTAATTAATCAGTTGGTGACCGTCTTTGCCGTTTTAAATCATGTTTACAGAGACCTCACACTCAGCAAATTTCCACCTCGTACCACTTGAGGCTATGAAGTCCATTTAGTTTTAATGTGAATCAGTTATCCGGTGCGACATGGATGATGTCGTATCCTGAACACGCGAACACTTATGTTATGAAGTTCGAGACTTAGTTGTTAGCTGTCAGATCCTACTTAGCCAGTATAATTCCTGTTTTTGAAACCTAAGTGCTGAAATTAAAAAAGGGTTGACCACCTGTATATGATTAACAGCATCTAGATAAATTCTAAAACGTTAGGTGACTGAAAATATTCTAAGAAGGCCATCAACCATATCGTGGGATTTCTTATCCGTTATATCTTTTCCGATGTATCTTGCAGCCCCCAAATCAGAATATTGTTCAAAGAAAAATCTTTATGCATATATCCTCTTAAAAATTCATAGGTTTTTACAAAGAAAAGGGCATTGAAAAAACATTGAAATTTAAATATACGACTTTTTGAATGTTTAATCCAAATATTCTCTCTGAAGTATAGTTGAACTTCATTTAAAAAAAATCAAGAAAGGGGTCATTTTTGTGAAAGTCATTTAGATATATTTTTTTAAAGAGATCTATGAGCACAACGTACAAAGAACCAAATATCGTGAAGAATTTTTTTTTAAAAAAATTACTTTACTTTGTATATGGCTTCTACTTTTTTTTTTAAAATAGGCCGATTAGAATGTAATATAGCTTACGTATATTATATACAGGGAAAACCGCTTAACACGAAACTGAAGGGGGAAAAAAATTTTTTTTTGAGTTAAAAGTTTCGTGTTAAAGGGTATTGCAATAAAACAAAACAAAAAACATGTATTTAACAAAGTTAAGTTTATTAGAGTATATTTTATTTACATAGACATACATGTATATGCGTGTATTTAATAAAAACTTTTCAAACATTTACGTAATTTGCTCTCTTTTTTTATTACTATTGATAAAGTAGAGCTAGAATGTCAAAATCTTTACAGGTTTCCCTTTTCTTCTTCTGTTTTTGATCAACAACCTTAAGAAGCTCCATCTTCATTTTAAGCCAAACAGCAGTTTGCTTTCCCCTTGAGCTCTTTGCCACTGTGCTCGTAAAAACAAACCTAAAATAGAAAAATAATGCGAATCCAACTCATTGGTTTTTAATCACACTGTGATGTACCCGTCACCGAATTTCAAAGCCAACTGATGAGAGAAGAGATGTTTTTGGGCGGCATTCGTAGAGATAGAGAGTGACAGTAGCTTAGATGAACAAAATTGGCTCGTTTCACAAGCTATTCCGGGGGTATTTCAAAGCCAAGTTGGCCTGCTTTATACGAAACAGGTGAAAGCAGTTCTCTTTCATTTCACACTCCTCTGAAATTTAGCCTGAGTGGCTGGTGTTTTCCTTATTTTGGTCATTCCCAGAAGGTAAAGTGGCCGCGGTAGCCAAGTGGTCAAGGTATCGGATCATGGCTAGCGTGTCATGAGTTCAAGCCCAGTACCACTGAAGACTCGCCGTGTAGGCAAGCGATGCACGTTAAATCTGTCGAGAGCTCAAACGTCCTCCCATTGGTGTGGTTGTTAAAAGAGAGGGTGCCAACTCAGGTCTCGTCCACGTCACTTGACCTTGGTTCAAAATTACGCGGTCCGTCGCCAAAAGCCCTCGTGTAGCTGAACAGTGTGACGTTAATATTCACTCACTCACCCAGAAGGTAAATCTTTTTTGTGTTAAGCGATTTTCATTTCGTGTTAAGAGAAAAATGTATGAAAATATATAGTAGTTTGTCGGGACCGTTATATTATTTCCTGTTAACGGTTCGTCTTAAGCGTTTTCGCGTTAAATGTATTTCACTGTATATATCTCTCCCATTGCGATATATGTAGGCGTGAATGTAGTAATGCATTTTCTTCCAAGTTATTGAGGTTTGTGGCGCTAAGTGGCACTGTTTATGGCGCTAAGGTCTATGCTGTACAGATATATTTTTATCTCGTTCTCTACAGAGCCAAGGCTCTAAAAAAAGGTTTCATATTAATTTGATGTAATAATACCAGACTGACTGTCTATAGCTGTGCAGTGCTCTATTTGAAACTAGAAGTCCCCTAAATAACTTTCACTCCACTCTACTTAAACCTTGTTGGTTAATCAAAAAATACATCTACAGATAAACTCATATTAACTTCTGTCTCGAACATCAGTGCCATTTTCACAGTTTTAAATAACTTAATAAGCGTGATTGAACAAAAGAAATCATGTAATATTTTTAAATAAGAGTACAGTATTTCTATTATTTATTGTTAAGAGGTTATTATGCAAAATCTACGAAGAGCTTGTTTTTGTATAGATAGATATTAGTGTGTGCAACCATTCTATGGCAATTATATCAATATTTGCAAGGCCTTGGTTTTCACTCACTTTGCATTTGAATCGATAAAAGCAGCCTAATTTTTGCACAGAACAATCCTACAAGTTGATGGCTACTGGTCTCTCTAAAGATAAAAGAAAAGAAACCGCCATATTTCACATTTACATTATTATGCTGTTTTTTTATTACCGGATTAATGTATTTCTGGTTGAGCTCCTGCTAAAGTGCATATTCAAAGAAGCGGTGATTATTATGCAGTGAAAAGGTTATATCAGTATTTCAGTCAAAGGACCATAGAAATTTGCATCACCTTGTTTTGCATAATAGTATGCAATGTCTATTCTGTCGTGACCACGTGGCACTAAAGCTATTCTCCTCAAAGTCGGAAACGGAAAAAAAAAGTTGTTCTTCCTTTACTCTCGGATGTCGTCGTAAAAAACATAAATTACTACAAGCGTGATTAGTTCTTCGTAGTCCGTGGCAACCGAAAATGAAACGACCCACTCTAACGATGAGAATACATTTAGATTTCCACGACTTTGAAGATTTGCTTTCTTGGCTTTTATTTTATTTGTCCTTTCCCGGACCTAATCGATTGGAGCACTTCTGCTTTGGATCTTTTTAGTGCTGAAGTTTATCACCAGACGGCGTTATTTACGTTCCTTAAATGGCCTATAGTGCCAGAGAATTGGGGACTACCGAAGAGTTCAATTTTGTCGTTTTCGTGACACTTGGCCGTAGACTTTTCACTTATAGTGAGAAATTAATAATCACTATCGTTTTTCTACCTCTTTTTATTTTGGCTAAAAAGGAAGTATGGATAATGGATGTAACAAGGAAAATATAATCTAAAACTGATTATATCTGTAATTAACAAGGGATAATAGAAAGATTTTTTAAGAAAGATAATTTAATGGTATTAAACGTAATTCATGATGTTTTATTTTATGATTTTTTAGAATATAGAGTGAAAATATTTAATACCAGCAGAAATAAATGAATGGCAATGTAAAAATAAGATCAGATTTTTTTTTTTTTTTTTTTTTTTTTTTTGAGACGGCGAAGGTTAGAATTTTTTTCGCGTGAAGTATATTTTAGCTTTGATCCATAAATATGAATGTAATAAAAATAAATGTTTTGTAACAACGATACTTTAAAAGAGTGAGATATATCTTCCTTTTTAGACCTCATGACGTCAAGTACAATAAATATTTTGATGAAAATAGTCCAAAATCCTTGAAATGTCAATAAATTCTTTAAGCACAAATCTATTTAAACGCAGTGAAAAAAATTTCCCTTAGTATTTATAAAATAAAAATCATACTTATTCCTGATTAAGAGCCACCATAAAAAACACAATTTGGTCAATTACAAAACTAAAGAACGCGAGCTCAACCTCCTACTTGTTATTAAAGAACCATCACGAATATTATTAGATAGTTTGGTATATTTTGAGCGAATTTTATTACTTTAGAACTTCATTGAAGCATCAACATTCATAATTTCGACAAACCTCATTAATTTAAACCACAGGCAAATTATTTACACATACTGAATTAGTACTTCCTTTCATGTATATCATTATAGAAATAGTTATACATAGGAAATCGTATGAAAAATTTATTTTTCTACGATTAGGAAAAGGGAAGAGGAGGGGTAAGAAAATTTATTATATAATTTTCACTTGATGCAGTTTTCAAAAGTTAAAGGCCCATAAATATTACTTAATGTCACCCATCTCACTTAAAAAATTCTAATATATCATCAGTTAGAAAAGAGTTCATGTTAGAGAATTAAGATTTACAAATCCTATGAAAACTGCAGTTAATAAAAGCACCGAGCTCACCCGAAGAGGGTTTGATTTTGCAGGAGGACCCTAATATTCTCCATTACGCCACTGCATTTAGTATAAGTGTATATCTGCTGGAAATTATTTTATATGAAGCAGTTATTTAAATCAAATTATCCATCTAGAGTAGAATTGATAAAATTACATATTTATATGTGTGAAATATTTTTATATGGATTTGTTTCAGAGGATAAAGTCATTATTTTTTTGATTGATTATTTTATGAAATGAATAATCATGTGTATAAGATTCCACTTTATAAAAACAGAATAAATTTACCCTTGACCAGATTTGACAGCTATCATTGGTAAGTTTAAAATACTTTTATCCAGTGTTAATTCATTAATGTTTTTTTTTAAAATTACTTTATTAAAAATCAGCAAGAATATGTACGACAAAAAAAAAAAAAATCTTTTTCTGAGTAATCTCAATTTGTCGTGTAAAAACGAGAAATTATTAAATGTATAAAATACCTTTATTTTTATTGAAAGTGTTCAAAATTTATCATACATAAATTTTTGATTTTATTCTTTAGTTTCTAATCTAAAATGATAATTTAACAAGGAAAAATGAGGAATGAATGCATGTAGAATACTTTTAGTTGTATTTAAATTATTTTAAATTTATCTTACATAAATGCTTGGTTTTATTTTGTATTAGTCTAATTTTTTAAAGTGAGATAAATTTATTTTCCCCTTTTTGAATCAAAAGTGGAAAAAATTATCTCATTCCATTTATCCATGAGGAATAGTAATGATATGTTTCAAATGCTAAATGTGATAAGAATATTCAGTGTGAAAAGATGTAATAAGATATAAAGCCACTGAATTCAAGAATTAAAGAAAAATTAAATCCTACTACTTCAGAATAAAACTTGAAATTTCCATAACTCACTGTGTGTGAAGATGTTCCTGATATTCGAGTTTCGTTAGAAAAAAATTACTTCTTTGATATCAACCAACTATCATAATTCCTAAAGAAAAAATGTCATACTATGTTAAAGATAGAAATGATGCTGTTGAAAGAAAAAATGTGGTAAATTCCATGTACGCATGATTATGAATCTAAATGCAGTTACAAGGTCATGAATAATGGTAATATAAGTCAACATTAAACAAAGCAAATTGGTGAATATGAGTTTAACAGGTAACGTATGAATGTGTATATGTTAAAAGAAAATGTAGCAAATTGTTTCACTGTGGTATTTTTAAATCTCAAAGCCTTATTATTGCTTTTTTGTGTGGAATATAGATACTCGAAAAATTTTAAGGAATGAGATTTATTCTAGTATTTGTATGTTAATGTGGTTTTGTATGAAAACCATGCATGGAATAGGAAATGTGCATTCTCAGACAATCAAAAACATTGATGTTCATTTGATTGATGAATTAGTGTTCAGTCAGAAATGAGATGCACCATTGTCCAAGTTGAAAGATAACGTAATTTTTATTGAAAAGTTCATCCGAAGCATAATAATATTTATGTAGAGTCGGAAGGGTGGAAAAGGAAATAAATCGTTTGATTGATTTCTCGGGTTTAGCGAAATGCATTATAGTTTCCTTCATCTGTTTATTTTCCTTTTTCCTTAAAAAAATCTCATTTATTTAAACTTTAATGTTACTTAATAATTGCAATAATACCAATCTCATTTTGCCATAGGACGGAAATTTAATTTTAATTTTTTTTTTCTGTATTCGAGCCGTATAAATTTTACAATAAATAATTATTGCATTTTTATTAACTGATTGTTTGTGAGTATTTTAGAATTTCAAAAATGTTTTATTTTATATAGCAGTGATTTATTCTTTATTGCATATTTTTGTTTTAAAATTTGATTAAATATTAATTAATATGAACGCTATTATAAAGAAAACATTTAACCAGAGTATTTAAGCCTCTTCAATTTGCTTAGCAAGTCAATGATGAATTATTCTGTTTGGTCATATTTGACATATTTCATCAATCAAATTAAGATCGATGCTTTTGACAGTTGCAAGCGTCCAGAAATTCATAGATGTTTCAGATTCTTTTCGTAATAAAAAGCTATTATTGCTTGTTTTTAGTTTACCTGTATAGCTAGTAAAACTAATGATATGGTGTTTCTTAAAGATTAATTACACCAAAAATGCTTTAATATTCTTATAAAAATATACTTTTGATGATAATTTTTATTAAAATTTTTTAAGAAAAATGAGAAAATTTTGTCTTTGTTTATCATGCTTTAAAAATATATTACATATGCACTTATTCCAGGAGGGAAATATCAGCTCTCATATATTGTGTAACATCGCAGATTGGCGATTATTTCGATATGTTGGCTCATTTATACTAAGAAGGAATTCTAAGATCTCCATTTCAATTTTTTGATAAATATGTATTAGAAAAACTTCAATTCATCTATTCCCTCCCTCCCCCCCTGTGGATAACTGTTTCATATTTTTTTATAGTTCTTTTCTCTTAATAGTTGAAATATAAAGTACAAAAAAAAATACACAACATTGTTAAGTCAATACAATTCTTTAATTCAGAAATACCTACTGGCAAAATTTTAAACAGATATGAATTAAAATTAACTGGAAAATATTTCTACAGTATTTTCTGAGCTTGGCTATTATTACTTATAAGATTTATGTTTTTTGTGCTATTAAGACCGCTTGATAAATTTTATGATTCATTACCTATCAATGCAACCAAGCATTATGTTCTAACTGCTGTTTTTCAATCCTCTTAATGCTATGTAGGAAAAACTCCTGTTTATATCGGTAGAGGGCGGTAGCAGTCCACGTATTTCCAACAGTGATTTTTGTACGAGACCGCAATAGAGAGCTGGCTTTGTTTCTGAATTCACTAAAAAATATATGTTTTTGTCTTTAATAGTAGTTCATTTTGAATTTTTAGCATTTTATGTAGTTATGAATTATTGTAAATAATTTAACTTAATGAACAATTTATTTTGAAAATGATATCGGAAGCTTTAGGAAGAATTATTCTGAATATTTTTAAAGATGCATTTTTCCACTTATTTTGAAGTTACTCAAAACTGATTTATCTCTTTATTTTTTAAGTAAGAAATGATTTCTATTTTGGTTTCCTTTTTAAAAAGTTATCAGTTGTGGTTAGTAAAATGTGTGTTTTTATTTTTTAGGAATTTAATATTATAGGAACTGCGAATGAAAATGAAAATAAATGAAGAATAATAAACACATTCAAAGTTTTTAAAAAATGCTGTGCAAAATGCCTTTTTTAATATTTTAAAATGAATTATATGGATAAAAATTTAAATATTACGAATTAAAATTCCTGAATAATAAGATAAGAAATTTGATTTCATTTGTAAAATTTATAAAAATACCAAATTACCATGATATTTATACAATTCACAAAATATTTTTTATTGTTATTAAATAAATAGGCAATCGCGCGAAATATACTTAAAAATAAACCAGTAAACAATTTTAGACTAAAAAAAGTCAGAAATAGATTGTAAATAGTCTCTACTTTTTTTCTTAAGTCTTTTTATTTTATTCCATGGCATATTTTTAATAATACCAACATAATACAAAGAATCAATCTTGAAAAAGGCAGTCCAGAGTTGATATTAGTAATTTTATTTGTAAAGTGTGCTTCAACATCAAAAAATAAAATAAATTTGTTCCTGAGAGTTTTAAATCATTTTATAGCTTAATTTAATAAAATGTAAAGAAATCTATCGCTTAAAAATTACGTTAAAATCAACAGTATAATTTTTTTACGGTTGAAAATTTTTTTTTGATGGCTACATTAGCTAATATAGTATTTTAACACAAAATTTTTAGCATACTCATACTAGTTATAATTTTTAGCCTCATTACAAAATTTGCAGCTAAAAGCTTATTTTCGTATATTTACATAATACAAAACTTTTTAATTACACTCTTTGAGAAAACCTATCCTCATTTATTTGTTATAATTTCCACTTAACTATCACCAACAAGTTGTAATATTCTTAATTTCGATCAATCTTGATTTACAAACAAAAGACGGACTGAACGGCGTGTGCCCCATTTTCTGAAGGGACCTGTAAAATCCCATCTTAATCCTTTTTCCTCTTGAAGTAGGGTTAATGTAAGAAATATGTTATATTAAAATATAGTAATGTATTTGAAACGTATATTTTTATTTTCATTGTCTCTTTCTTAAAGGGGTCCAATATTGTCTACGCTCAGTCTTCTACTGACCTGAATCCACAACTATTAACAATTAAAAAAATTTTAATTCCTGTAAAGATCAATATCAATACAAACCATCGTGCTCCTTCAGAAAATATATCTAGATTTATTTGCTTACCACTTAACTTTTTAAAAGGTGGAATTTTATGGATTTCGTAAATCTAGATCAAACTTGATATACAAGCAGATATGTGGAATTAACGGCGTGTGCCCTGGGCCCTGTTTTCTGAAGGGACTTGTAAATTCCAAACATAACACTTTTTTTCTAGTAAATTAGGATTTATTTGAGAAATCTGGTTATTACAATACAGTAATATTTTAAAACATGTGAACGTGTATTTTTATTTTCGTCGTCTTTCTCTTTTCTTTAAAGGGCCAAATATTTCCTTTTGCCCCCGGGCCTCAACCAACATATATGCGATATTCAGCTCAAAAATCTTTAATTCCCGAAAAAAATCAATATAAATATCCACCATCATGCCGCTAATAATTTCTGAATGAAACTTAGATTAAAAGTTGGTAAATGGTAGCGAGCGCGCCTTACTTTGCATGTGGTGGGAGAAAAAGAAATGAAATATTTTGCCGCCTCCTGTGATATCGCTACTGAAACTTATTTAAGTAGCTATTGTTTCCCTGTGAGAGCGTTTTAAGAGCACTTTGACAACCGATTGTCCACCTAAACTTGACAACTCAGATGGGGGTATGGCACATGACTGTCGTGTTTTATAGTGTCGCTAGCGCCACGCAGAATCACGCAACACCAATTTAAAAGATTCTTATCTTAGTAAAGTGACGGTGTGCTTTTATATTAGAATGGAATTAACCCGGGTTTTTAAAGAAGTGCTGATTATTCTCTGAAACGCGAGTCGACTATAGATGAGAAAAGAATGATTCACTCAAGCATTGCTGGAACAAAACTAATGGATGATATACTTCAATTTTTCTTTTCTCTTTGTTTTGCCTTTTTATTTCTTTTTATCACGTTATCTTAAATGCTTCTATTTTCAGAAAAAATTGTCTATGAATACATATATGGGAAGAAGTCATTCGCCATTTTTTATTTATCATAAATATCTATTTTTATTGGTTATAAAATAGTTATAAATGCATACTGGCAAATGTATAATAACTAGTTTTGAATAATAGCTTGCATTGTGAGTACGAATAATGGATATGGTTATAGGATAATTTTTATGAAGGAAAGAACAATATATTTTGCTTATTTGTATGATATACTGTCATTTCTGAGTCATAAAAGCAGAAACGGTGATGAAAGTATGTGACTTAATTCGAAATCGAAACTTTGAGTTCACTCGGTCCGCAATTATTTTTGATTTATAGATCTTTTTTTTTTCATTGTAAACCTAGATATTAGGTACAGGTTGAACATAAAAGCTTATATTCAAACAAAGATTATTTTTTTAAAAATATATTTATCTATGCATGGTTGAAAACAATGATATTTAGTGATTTTTGTGATGAAACGAGTTTTTTTTTTTTTTTTTTTTACTGCAAGAAGACAATGTGCTGTTGTTAAAATTAATTTCTTTTTTTTACTCTAATTAAGTATTTAATATTAAATTTTTAAAAATTAATTTGAAACCACTCTTATACTTTAAATTATGTTGGGTAAATTAGTTATTTAGTTCATTTAAAATTTATTTATTGAAAAATTTAGTTTTTGTTATTAACTATAATAGAGCTGTTATATTTTACTTTATTAAGCAGTTTTGAGCAGAATTCTTGTTTGTATAATTTGTTAGATCAAAAATTTTAGTTTTAAAAACTTTGAGAATGCAGTTTTTTCTGTGAATAACTGTATGTATCGCCATAAATCCAATATAGGTTATTCATGGTTAAGTAAAATACTGAACAATAATCAAAAATATTTTTATTCATAAGCCAAGATCAATACATAAATAAATACACATATACATTACAATACAGAATAAAAGTACGAAAATAATAATGAGTTGTTTATTTCTGGCACAAGTATAAATTATTTCATAATAATATATGTATGTATTACATCATAATAATAGATTGAATAATTTAATGATGTAATTAAAAAATAACTGCAAGCATTTCTTTTATACCATTTAAAAGCTCTATAAATAAAATAACAAAATATTTTATTTTACCAAGCATTTCCTCACATATACACACAGATATATGTAAGTATTACACACAATTGGGAAAATTTCGTTTTATGATCAAAAGTTTATGACTTAGCATAAAAAACAATTAATTTCTCATAAATAAAGACATTTTTCCAGAAAAAAGTGATATGTTTGTATAATATTAAAATTTTCCTAAATAGAGACTTTTTTCCCCTTCAGCAATAATAGGATTTTATTTTATGTTAGTTCTCCGATTAACATTTTTATGCAAAGAAAGGAAATGTTTTATTAAGAAAAGTCTTCAACTTTAATATGAATTTTTAAAAAAAAAATATTTTGTTCAAGCTACATGTATTAGTCCAATTTTAAATTGTTGAAAACTGATTTTATTCATCCATTACGCAAAAATATGAATATCTTCCCATATTTTCAGGTTAATGAAACCAATTAAAATTATGTCCACGCAAGCGGAGCTTTTCTAATCTAAGACCATACCCATCTTCCGATTTAAATGAATCCAGGCCAGCTTAAACTTCCTCACATATCTTAAAATAAGCCATTTTACATCTTGCGTAATTACTTCTTCATGCATGGCTTGACTCTGCATGCTCCATTCATTTTTCCTCATTTAAAATAATCCCAAATTTTAAGACCACATTTGTCGAATTTCTTCGTGGGGTCCGATTGCAACGCAAGCTGAAGTCCATAAGACATTATTAGCTGCCTTTAATAAGCCTCGCAGGCAGCATAATTATGGGCCTCAGATCATTACCACTTGGCAAGCATAGCCCCTTTCATTTGATGGACATGCTGCTCTATCCCGGACTAGAGGTCCCCAGGGGACCGTTGCCTGGGATTAAGTGCCAAAAGGGTGTGCAGCGGACAGTCTGTTTACATGTATATTACAAGACATGGGTTGAAATAGCACATAGAGGGATATCGAAATTCCGTGTAGTTGGGTTGTTTACGTTGACTATCCATACGCAGGGTTCCGTGTTAAAGGCGAAACTAATGTCAACTGGAAAGGAACTGAGAGTTTATGAGCCCTCTGCGCCCAAATAGATGTTTCGGCTTTCTAAGCTTATTGAAAACGGATGCTATGTTGGTTGAAAATGCATTTTTCTTAAAAAAAAAGACTTAATCTACAAGATTCATAGAGCATAAAGAGTTATGTTTGAGTATATTTTGATCATTTCTGGGGAAAAAACAGAAGGATTTGTTTATGTTTCTTTGTGTGAAACAAAGAACTTGGAAGTATGACTCTGAAAAATGTATGCATTATAAAATTCTTGTATTTATAAAAATTAAAGCGCGTTATTATAGCATATGAAATATGTTTTTCCTTTAAATAAGTTATATTTTAATATTTTTAAAAAATTTGATTGGTGCAACTCCAATAAATCAAAATATTAGAGTTACTCAAAAGTTTGGTCACAAGTATCATTTTTTAAGAGGTATGCTTGATTATTTGTACCCGAGTTTTTTTTATATAAAATCTCTTTTCTATAATCGGTGCTCATTTATTTTTTTAAAAATTTGTCCTACGTTTAAGAAAGAGAGGAAGCAGAAAAAACACCTTCAAAAAATTATCTCTTTCTCTCATATAGTTTCTATAACATAAAAATATCTCTTACTTAAAACAAAAAATTGTAATGTTTAAATGTACACACACATATAAAAAATGCTATGCTCATAATTCGTTATAACAAGTTACCAAGCTTTTTCATTCAGTAAGACATATTTAATTCCTGAGGTTTAATAAATAAAAAGGAAAATATATATTGTTATACATTTCAATCAATCGCTAGATAACTAAAAATAAATAATTATTCAAAATATTGGGGGAATTTTGGGGGGAAATATGTACACTCCTTTTAAACCAAATTTTATTGGCATTTCTGTGTGCTGATCATAAATTTTAGATTAATAATTGGATGTAACTATTGAAATATGTGAAAGATGAACATTAGCAAAATAATAAAAAGATATAAATCGTTAAATGATATTCTATGATTAAATGTCTCAATACAAAAAAAAAAAATTCTATAAATATCTCGTTTTGAATCCAACACTCTGTGTTGTTGTTTTTTTAAATAAATTCGATTAATAAGAAATGTATAATAGTTCAAATTTTATTTTAGCTTTACGCTTACAATGGCATTTTCTAATAAACCTTTAGACTAGAAGGCATTTCCTGCGCAGGAAGTTACATCCAAGCGGATCCAATTCAAAATAAGGGAATTGAACTGTTTACACTCCCACAACAGTTTAATAAATATCTATGTGTCGTCGTTCCCGTTATTTATGCCCGCTATTGTGCTTTTGAGTCCCCAAGATTGATCTCAAAAATGTTCCTGCCTCTTCCCTTTCTCCGCTATTGCAAATCTAATCTCATTTAATACGCTTGCTATCTGCTTGTTCGTAATGTTCGAATTTTGTTTTGGCGATCAATCAAGCAGCAAGCGCCGGGTTCTTTATGGGAACAGTAGAGCGCTATCCAAACTTTGTTGCCGGCATTATGATTTATCTTGGGCTGTAGAAATGGCTCGAGCAACATATCAAGTGCCAGTCCCATCTCAGTCGGACGTTTCTCTCATAACGTACAGCCATCGTACTTTGTTCGTGACATGGAGTGACTGGCTGCTTTATACTGGATACCAATCACTTGGACGATAAAGGCTTCACATAGAACACT
Source organism: Trichonephila clavata (assembly GCA_019973975.1). NCBI lineage: Eukaryota > Metazoa > Arthropoda > Arachnida > Araneae > Nephilidae > Trichonephila > Trichonephila clavata. The sequence goes on from BMAO01016681.1 coordinate 671,645, forward strand.
TGGGGGTTGCCAATTTTCAAAATTTCTCTGGCTTTGGGGACTGGATATAAACGGAGAGTTCGCCAAAAATATTTGGATTAGGGGAGAGGAATTTAGTATTATCATAAGGCTGGTTCGATAAAAATGGTTCAAAGTTTAAAAGGATTATACAAATGAAATCCTAAAATAAACAATTGTTTAAAAAAAACTTATGTAGGTTCAAGTGAGGCATTAATTCAAATTCAACAACTAATCAAATTATTTCCCTCAGAATTTATTACCCTTCGTTATTACTAGTTTCAATTTTACTGTTAAAAGATTATGATACTTAAATAAGATTACGATACTTATGTTTAGAACATTATTTCTAAGAACTAATTTTTTCGTAGAGTTGAACTTTTTTCGCAAGTGCAAGTCAATAAATAAATATTTTTTTTTATCTAGAGAAGTGATTCACAAAGAAGTTCATATCGACCCCCAGGGGTGTATGACGACATGTAAAGAGTCCACGTCAGCGAAAAAATAATTTGGTTCATGAGGTGAAATAGAGGTCTACGATAGTGGTTCTCATTAAACTAGATCGACACTTTAATTTTAAAAGAAAACTTAATCAAGGGAAAACCAGATTTTACCTGTTTTTTAGATTTATTTACTAAGTTTAATGAGGATAATTTGCACAGTTAAGAGGTGTCAGCATAAATTTTATTAAAACAAGGACCGTCCTTTTGGCGTTTCTTGTCAGAATTAAGCTATTCGACGTCGCGAATTTTTCTAGTTTCTTAATTTGTCACAGTCAACTGCCAGGAAAATGATATTTTAACCTATGTTCAACATTTAAATATCCTCTATTCAAATTTTGAAACTACGTCTGAGAGTGTTTTGACCATGGAAATGAATTCATATGGTCTCTTTGAAAAAACAACAAATGTCAAATTACAAGAGGAACTGATTGGAATGGGCACTAACGAAGATCTTAAAAGTTCAGAAATGGATGTCAGGAATTTTGACTTTAAAAAACATACCTGATACTTATATCGAATTATGGAACATTATGAGAAAGTTTTTAATTGCTTTTCCTAGTGAGAAGGAATTACAGAGCTGTTGTCACTCTCAAAAAAAAGAAGAAGAAGAAGAAGAAAGAAGAATTCTCTACACTTAGGGCTAAACCTGACAAGATTGAGATGGCAGATGCTGAAAATTTGTTATTGAAGCACCAGATTCATCCCTCCCATTAAAAATAGTTGTTTATTTCTCAGTTATTTTAAGTGTTAACTAAATTTTAATTTAATTAATTAACATATGTTTTTTCAGTTTTAAATACTATACTTCTCTATAGTAAGAAATTTAAATCTTAAAGTAAATAGCTCTATAACTGTCAAAATGACATTTAAGTTAATAAATTTGCTTAAATTTAGTACAGGTAAAGAGGATACTATCCAAAACCGAAAAACATAGCAAGGGGTCTATGAGACAAAAAAAGCGTGTGAACCTCTGATCTAGAGTAATTAAAATTAAAAACTACTCTTTAAAATATTCTTTCCTGAAATATATGATTCCTTACATATTTCAAGAGCAGTTCATGCTAAGGGTATTAATTAGTTCGATTCTTCAAGGGAGAGAGAAGAGAGAGAGAGAAGCAAAAGGTTAGTCGAAAATTTTAAAATCTTAATAGAAAAAGTTATAAGGAATAAAAGAAATTTCATTTCATAAAAACTGAAGTAAAAAGTAGAGTCTTTTTTTTCCCTTCAAAATAATCAGTTAAAATCATTTTAAAAAGTAATATATTTTTTTCAAATTATAGTTTTTATTTAACAGTAATACACAATTAATAACAGTAAAATCTTAGTTAGACTTAAAAATTTATAACACACATATCTGATTTTAGGATTATGAGTATATTTAATAAACTTAGAGAATTCAAATATTTTTCTGGAATAACTTTAAAAGAGGCATCTTTTCATAAAACTGAAGCTAAGAATATTAAAAAAAAATTTTTTTAATTAAAATATTTTTTTTTAACAAATTGGAATTATGACCCATTTATCTGAGTCAATTTTTATCGAAAATAAGAAAACTTAAAACTCATAGATGAGATACTAAATACTAGTTACTTTCATAAATAGAATATTTTATTTTCAATTCATGACGAATAGTTTAAAAACAGTTGTGATGATATTTTATCTCCGTATTTATTCAAATCTAAGCCGTCATCGATTCTAAGCCGCACCTCAAATTTCCAACAAGTTTTTGTGAAAAAGGGAAAAATAGTGTAAAAGTGTTTATATCGATATCCAATTTCATGAAATTAAAATTAATTAAAAATTAGAGGTAATAAGAAGTGAATAATTTGTCATTTTACCAGAATGAAAAACTTTTAAATACATACGTGAACCTGTAATTGCTTTAATTGATCCATCGGACGAATTTTCCCCACCCGCTTCGATTCTAAGGCGCACACGAAGCGAAAACTGCGGCTTAGATTCAATTAAATACGGTAGGTTTCTAAGAGCGTTTTTAAAGTAGGAAACGTTTTGAATCTGCGATAAGGACTTAAATGTGTTTTAATTAGTTTAGTTTTTCTTTCAAAAAATTTAGAAAAACTATCTTACTGATTTGTCATTATACCCGATCATATTAATATTCTTTCGATTTTTACAGAAAAAGAAAAAAGTAGCTTCCTGGTGCCGCAGAAGACCGTCCGTGTAGAGCGGACAGATGCACGTTAAGTCTGTCGAGGTTCAATGTCCTCCTAATGGTGCAGTGTGGTAGTTAGGATAGGGTGAGGCCAGCTCAGGTGTCGTTCTTGTCACTTGATCGAGGTTCAAAATTACGAGATACGTCGTCCATAGTCCTCGAGTAGTTTCATAGTATGATGTTAATCAAGCTCTCCTTCACTCTCTTATAACAAAAAAAAAACTAGTGAAAATAATTTCTTACCCAGTGATGTTTTTGATGCATTAAAGTTAATTTACCCTTTATACTAATTTTTCAGTCATTAAATTTGGCATTAATTTATTGTTCCTACTGCAGATGATTAAATTTATTTAAAAAAATATTAGCTAAAAATTACACCAGTATAATATTATTTTTAAAAGTAAACTAATTTATAAATGCTTAAATTAAGGCAAAAATCATACACACAATTTTTTAGTTAATTCATGGTTAATTCAGAGATGTTATTCCGATGAACAACAGTACGAAAAGAAAAGAAAAAAACTTTTGCAACACATATTTGTAAAATCATAGTTTAAAGAGAAAATTTTTAATACTGAAAAATGCATGTGAAATTTTTAAGGTGAAGCTTTGGAAACAACTTGGAGAGAGCATAAAGAACACACATTAAATATTTTTAGTATTGTAAAAAGGGATTTATTTTTCTGTACTTTTATATAAAATGATATTTATCTAATTTAAAAAATGATACCATGTAGAAATTATATTTAATAGCAAAATTGTATAGTAATAATTCATTTTATTTGAAACCAGACCATTCGGTTCAGATCCAAAATTCGTACTGAATACTTTTCATAAAAAAATTATGGAACACAAAATTTTAACAAGATCTGTATGCCCAATTGTGTTATTCTCCATGATATAAGAAAGATAGAAAATGATTACATCAGCATTCCTTGAAATTTTATTTGTTGCATTTCCACTCTACTTCCCAATCGCCAAAAGGCGATAAGGTATCAAAGATAGCAACGTGGCCAAGTGAGGTTGTTGAGACGAGACCATAATTTAGCGAGCGGCCGGCATTTTCTTTGAAAAATGATTGCTCCGATGACACTGAACTCGGCCATTTAGCCAGCTTATTGTGGCCATTGTTGTGATACGCGAGCTCGAAGCATAATGCCTTTTCAAGCAACAATGAACCTAAATCAGACAAGCTCCTTATTCAAATACATTCTTTTCATTAATCCTTTAAGGCGATCGCATGTCCAGCAAAAGGCAGTATAAAAATGCTCTTAAGCTTTATTAAATCCGAGCATGGAAGTGATGAAAGTAAAGTGCATCTGCCAATCTAATTTTATGTAGACACGAAACAGAAATGTTATGAACCATAAAAATAGTACGAGCTTACTAAACATTTTTTGGATTAAAAGATAAGATATAAATTTTGATTCTGGTGAGGAAATATTTCGAAGAGAGAATCATATATTTAAAAAAAAAATTTATTTTAAAATGACTATTATTAAATTATTTATGAAAATCATGTCAAATGCGTAATTGTATATCAGAGGAGTAGCTACCGCCGTATCAATGATGCGGGCAATGGCGTAACGTACCCCCTCCAATTCCCGCATCGCGGAGGATCCACGATTTTAGGGGGTCCCAAAACCTGACTGACACCAAATACATATTTAACCAAGTTTTAAAACATTGAAGGCCAAACTTGACTTTGCAGGGGTTCCTATTAATCTCTTGTTATGCCACTGGATACGGGGCCCACAAGCTACAGGGGCCCTAACATGTGTAAGCAGGAAATTGTACAATGTTATCAATAGTCCCGTTAGCAGAGCTCCCATTTTCAAAAGTGGGACCCCAAAGAATTTTGATTTAAGGCTCACTCAAGATTAGCTACACCAGTGGTGTATACAGTAGAACGTCGTTTATCCTAACGTTTATTATCCGGAGCGTTAAATATCCGAACCAAAGTCCGAATCCGTTTTCGAACAGGGCAATGGTCAACATTTGTTTCCTGTGAGGCCAAAAGTGACGGGAAAACCCAAGGTAAGAGATATTTGGGGAATTTCAGCTGTGTGATTTTGTAAACATCTGCGCGAAATATTAGGCCAGTTTGTTTCCAAGTGTGGGGGTGTATACGTGCTCTTTTGTTGAGTTTTGTTGATGTAGAAACCTGAATGGCATGCGATGCAGAAGACTGTGGATTTCAAATGCTAAATGATGATGAGATTGTGACTTATTTGCTGGAAGAATCCGACCCTGTCGACGATGAAGCGGAGGAAGACGAGGACAACAACAACGAAAGTAGCAAGGGTCCATCAAATGCTGACGATTTTTCTGCGTTAGAGACAGCTATGGAGTGGTACGAACAACAATCAGAGTGCTGTCCTACTCAACTACTGCTGCTCAAGAGAACCAGAGCCCTTGCATTGAAAAAACGAAGGTGTACAATGGTACAGCAAAAAATAAGAGATTATTTTCCCCAATCAAGGTAAAAATGCGACGTATTGCACCTATTTTGCTTCCTCTTCAAGCACGTTTCCCGTATGTGATGATTTTCAATATTTGTATAGTGTCCAGTATCATATACTGCACGGATCGCATTCGGTTTTCGGTTATCCGAACAATCGCGTATCCGAACGGTGTCCGGTCCCAATTGATTCGAATAAACGACGTACTACTGCATTAATGTCGCACTATAAAGCGATACAAAGGCTACTGGCGACGGCCTCATAATTTTGAACCTCGATCAAGTGACGAGGATGACACCTGTGAGCTGACCCCTCCTTCTCAATCTACCACACCATGCCAACTGGGGAATTTTGAGCCACAACAGATTTAAGACGCATCAATCCTACACGGCAGGTCTTCGATGGCACGTGACCTCGACTCGACAATGACAGACACGAGTTCGCGTCCCTGACCACTTGGCTACCTATATTGAAAGCTATCATTGAAAGCAAGTTTTATTTATTTTATAAAAAAGAAGAAGACAAACTTAAAATACAGTAAAAATTGCAAAAAATAGTTTTCATTTGAATATCATACCTCTTAATACCTGATTAGACTAAAATATTAAAATCTACAAGGCGTGTCTTGAGAACTCATGACGCGCAGGTCATGGGTTCGTGACCATAGCCACTAGGCTACCACGGCCACTGCTAATGCGTGAGTAGTACAATTGTTAAGAGATGTTCAAAAACAGGGGGGGGGAGTAAAACTTATATGTATATATATAGAAAAGTACTGTAATTCATATTCTGTATTAAAAAAAGGTAAAAATATTTTAATATACTGTTTTAACCAGTCAGTTTTTTCCTGTACACATTATGTTCCCTCTATCCTCTTCAATAGTATGATGCAAATAAGTGGTTAACTTTCTACGTTAATGTGTGTAAAATACATCTTGAAAAAAGTCCTGACTTATTTTTAAACAATTAAGTGAGTTGTAACACAAAGAGTTATCAGTTATAAAAAAACTAATCTATATATATAATAACGTAATTTATTTTTCTATCTGAAAAGGTTTTCCGAAAATAATTTAAAAAATGAAATAATTTCAATTATCTGTAAATATTACATGTATAATTTAGGCAGCAATAAAAAAAAAGGGAATAACTTATAAGTAAAATGCATGAAAGTGTAGGTCAACAAATTTTATATTTTATACCAGTCTTTTCATTATACTTATCATTCGAAGTAACTATTATTTCTTATAGGGGAGAAAAGATAGAAAGTAAATAATATAATCTCCGAATTTTTATAATAAAATTAAAACACTGCTTTCATAACTTAATATACAATATTAATAAAATTACTGGATGCTAATTAAAAAATTTTATCCTATGATTACTTCAAGTTCAGTAAAACTTTACCGAGTTAAATCTGGAAAAAAAAATCATTAACTTAAGAGTAAAAAAAAAAAAAATGAATATCTAACTTTTTAATTTTCTCATTCTCCATAAAAGTATCCATTTCACAGGCGAAGAAACAGCGAAAGGCAATTCTAAAAAAACATTCCTTCCATCTGAATTTCCAATTTTTACGACTACTTAATCCGATCTTCTGGAAGTAAGAAAGCATAGGGGGAGAGGGGGAAAAAAAGAAAAAGGAAGTCTATCCAAATTGAGTTTTCGGGTGAAATAAATCTACAGTCTTGAACTTTTCAAAATCTTTTTTCTTTTTTCCTTCTCTCTCAGTACGTCTAAGCGAAGTTTTAAAAATAGAAGAAAACGGATGGAAAGTAAAACTCAAACGAATGGAAAGGGGGAAAGAGGGCCCTGGGCGTAAAAAATGGATATCAAAATCTTCCTCCACCTCAAATGGGGCAGCACAATTAGACGGAAGACGAAGTCCGGCTTTTATAATTACGCAAACAACACTCGACTGGATTACCCTAAGGGTAAAGACGGAGAGAAGGCTTTCCAAAGGCAAGCATCCTTCTACTATCCCATTTAGAACTGGGGGCACGTACTGGAAGCTAGAGCCCTACGCCCATTCGCCACCAGCCCAATGGACGCATAAATACTTGGAAGCGGCCTCATCTCTATTGCTCGGAGTGCGAAGAAGCAGTTAAGAGACTCATCTAACGGTGTTGGAGCCATTTGCAAATCGACTTGCAAATTACATTTCCAGAGTGTCCGTTGGATTGGGGGGAGGAAAGAGGATATAAATTCTCCCACTGAATCTCTAGATGCCTTCTTTCCCTCCCCAGGCAATCCTTCCTTTCCCCCTATCCAGTCAAAAATGCTGAAGAGGGGAAGAGGAAGATATTATACGATTATAAGTGAAATTCCTCTAGAAATTCTTTTTCACAATATTCGAGGGGAGATGCTGAGTTGCATTAAGTCTTTTGCCATACCGACCTATGGGGGAGAATTATTTCTTTTGTGGGAGATCTAATTTCATCCAGTAATTGCGCTTTTAAATGGGCTCGTAAGTGGAATGGGGATGCAGTTGGGGATACTGGAGCCGCGTGCCTTATTTTTTCCCCCTCTCGTATTTTTATTTTTTTAATAAGCTCGGCGGTTAGATAAAAAAAATTATTAAATCGGCTGTAGCTTCGAGATATCAACAGACATCTGAGGCAAGCAGCTCGGGATATGAATAGTAATATTTGCAAGAAAAATCATTTTATTACTCTTCATTAGGTCATATTATTTGGTAGATGCAAAGGCTATGAAAAATAATTTGTTAGCTTTTCCAGTACTTTTCTTATAATTGTTAATGAAGTTTTAAATATTTGAAACAATTTAAAATTTAATTTTAACTTTTCTTAATCAAAGTGTAATTATTTAAAATAATTACATAAGGTTTTAAATTATTGAAATTTCACTGAAAAGTAATAAAGAAACTCGTTTTAGCTATATTGGTAGTTTATTAAAAATTATTGAAATTATATAAACTTAACCTTTTTTTTTTCCTTTCTAAATTGAAGATTTAATCTGATTTCAAAGCTTGAAATACTGAAGCATGTTTCATGTCTATCTAATTTTATTCCTTAAGCACTTATTGGGTCATTTTTTAATTAAAACATATATATAAAATAAGAGTTTAATTTATGTTATTTTTGATAGTTCGATTTATAAATCTGAAGTAATTTTATTCTAATACATATTTACTAGCTTTACATATGTATCTCTCTATTGCTTCTTTCTCTTAAATTATAAAACAATCATGCACATGTAATTTTATTTATTTATTTTTTAAAAACTTTTTCACAGTTATTATTATTTTTTTTTAATGTATTTGCAATATTACAAATTCAACATTAAATAATACTATTTTTGATCAATACCTATGTGCTTTGGTTATTGAAATTATATATATATATATATATATATATATATATGTAACTTTTAGTGACTTATTTTTTGTTATAGACAAAATATGTAAAAAAATATAATTAATCATTATAATAGAGATGAGAGGAAATCGTATACACATTTCTTGCAGAATTTATTTAACCACCATTTTAATTTGAAATGAATAATGAACATGGATATAATGTTTCAAAATACAATTTTATTTATTTATAAGACATGAAAGTTCAAGAATAATAAAGCAGAGAGTATGCAATTTTCTGAAATGGAAAAATAAATTCAAGAGCTACGTAACAGGTATTCAAATTATTTTTATTGGTTTTTGATTATTCTGTTGAAATTTTAAGAAAGCATCAAATCTGAACACAATTTTAAGATAACATATTCATGCATTATTTTAAACATGAAAATTCGAAAACTAAGAGGAATTTTGAAAGAGAAAAAGATTTAGAAATAAAATACATTCGAAATCTGTATGATTTAAATAAAGTGTTTGTTTCTACATTAGTTTAATAAAAAAATTTCAGAGGATTGCCCCACATGCAAATGTTAAGCTTGAGTTTTGATATATATATTCAGCAGTTTACATCATAATACACTCGGACCTCCATTAACAAAGTCAGTAACGAAGTCACGTTAGTTGGAATATTTGTTATATAGAGACCATCTATTAATATACATTAGAAACCACATAAAACAAATTTTAAATTCTTAAACAATATGTATTATTCAAAAATAATCAGTCATATTTTTTTTATAAGTTAATAGATGTTTATTTTATACATCTTACCTATCAAAAAAAAAATTTGCAAAAAAAACAAGAAAAAAAATAAAAACAATGTTCAGGAATACACTGTATAGTTTCAACTTTAAAAAATAATTTTTGTTTTTAAATTAAAGAAAATTTTAATGCCATTTTATAATTTTAAGCTTGCAACTAATTTTAAACATGCATTATTTTTAACCTCTAATTTTAAGCATACACTACCACATGCGTTCTTACATTTACTAAAATCTGTTAATTTTTAGTTGAGTTCGGCTTTTGGTTAACCAGTTCAAGGTCATCGATCACCGGAAAATGTGATAGAAAAGAGAATAATTTGAAATGTCCAGAAAATATTTTAAAAACAGGGAGAGAAAATTTAATCACAAGAGAAAAAGTTCGTTATATAGAAAAAGCATTTCGCTATTTGGAGGTTATTTTACGAAGGGAAATGGCAAAACGTTCTTGGTTACAAGTAAAAGTTCGCAAAATAGAGAAATTCGCAAAATACAGGTTCGTAAAATGGAGGTCTAAGTGTATTTTATGATTGAATTTGTTGAAATAAAAGGAAATACTGCGTATTTGAAATGAAGTTATCAGTAAATAACGATTCCCTTTCACAAAAAATTTTATAACCTGATGTGAGTCCAGCCCCTTTCAAATTAAGGTATCCGATTACCCTAAAATTGTGAATTTTGCCAAAAATTAACACTTTTTTTGTGATTTTATTTCATATTACCATCTTATATTGGCTTTATAAAAATACAAAGTTTATTATTTTCCGTTCACTAGAACAAAAGCTACAAGTGTTTTAGTAAAAGCAGATGCCATTACTTTAAGTTAGATATATCATACTATAAAACGCGTTTTACTCGAAATGTGTGTGTTTTTTAAATGCTCAAACGGGGCCAGTGATTGCTCAAAAAGTTTTGAAAATAATTAACTGAAATTTTTTGTGTATGTTTTGTATAAGTGTAAAAGTGTTTTAGCCTTCAGATTTATCAATCACTGTTTTATTACAAAATTTACAGTCCCTTGAGTTAATATAATCACTATTATTTTAAACAATTTTAAATAATAACTTAGATAAAGGGCTCTAGTTTTTGTAAAAATTAAAATATCTCTTATCTTGCAGGTCATTTCAAAAATGAATAACATAGCAACACATCAAAATTGAAAATTTGTTCATAAACTTTTGGTACAGAATGGGCCCCATTTTTGTTATTTTTTGTAAATTTTTACCAATTGTTTCCATTTTAGAAACAATAATTTCTTTTTATCTTCTTAATTTAAACATATTTTTCTTAAAATGTACTAAGCAAAACTAAAAACCACAAAAAAATCCCCATATCCCCATTTTTTTAAAAAATAGTTGTCGCAAGTAGTCGGATACCTTAATATTACGATATTATTCATATAAACATTTCAGATCCTTCTCACTTCCTGTGTAGACAATCCACTTCCTTTCCGAGTAGGATATTTTTTATCTTGCTTTTATAACCGCCTTCGTAGCAGTGGCGGTGAAATACTGAAAACCATGCTCATACATATATTGGTTTCAGAGTGTGACTAAATTAGGTATTTTGAGGACGTCGAGTTTTGATTGATATTTATTTAATAAATATTATTTCTATAAATTATATTTGATTTAATTAAATGTATCAATTTGTCGTCTATATTTGTTTTTGATTATGTTAAATATAGGCAAAGGCATTATATTTATATTAAATATAAAGCTACAAATCAAAACATACAATTTATTGGTAACTGTAAAAGCAAGCAAATAAGATAAATAACTGACGAAGCATCGGTTTTAAACATCCTCATTCTAATTATCCTCCTTTCAGTAATAAATTGTAACATATTTTATGTTGATGATTACAACTAATATTATTGTCTCATTTAATAAAACCATTTATACGAGAAAAAGAAATCCGAAGTGTTATTAGTATCAATGAAAAAATACAGATATTTTTTTCTTTTGTTCTCTTCTCTCTTCGGTAATTTTTCCTTGAAATCTTTCCATACTCTGTAAATAACTTTTTTAAAGATAATTGAAGCAAAATTAAGATGCGAATAATCTGCAAGGAATTTAGAATCCATATCAAAATAAATAACTAAAAATGAAAGAAATTGTATTATACAAAGGAAATTTGTTAAAATCTCTCTCAGGATATCCATGTATACAAAAAATTGATTTATTCATTTAAATTCTTGGATGGATGTAGGAGGGATGGCTTACAAAGTTACCAGTATCACACAGTTTCTTAACTTGAATATAGAACGAAATTTCTAGAAAATTTTGAATTGTGAACTGACTTTATGAGACAATATTGCTTATTTCTTATAATTAATCCATATGTAAGCTAAAATTTGCATATTATATTATTTTTACATCCTTTATTCATAAGTTTCATGGAATGCGAGGAATTACTTGCTTTATGTTTTATTTTTATAATTCGAACAATTTATTTTTCTTTCTGAACTAAATTTTGACATTCCAAGTTTGAAGGTGTAAGATATCTGCATATATGACAATAGAAACTTAATTCAAGCGTCCAAATTTGTTAGCGTGGCCGCCACTAGATGGGGCCACCGTGAAATGGCTCTCCCATTTGTGGACTTGCCGTGTCTGCAAGGCTAAGTTGCTAAAATGGAGCCCCGTTGGACAAAAACAAAACAAAAATATTTAGTTGCTATTCTACAAGACTACCCAGGCTTATATGACTAACCAAAAATTTCAAACACAAACTAAATGGATAAAATCTCTACTTTTTCTATTATTGCCCATTTCTATAAAATAAAATCCGTCCTTCAAAATAAGAATTTACGATAAAGAAAAATGATAGTTTTCCAATTAAAACGATTTTGGGGAAATATTTATTGTTGATATATCAAAGAATCAATTTTCGTAAAAAGTAAATAGCATTTCATTAAAAATTTGAAAGAAAATTAACTACGCAACTACAAAAGCGTATCGTTTACATTCATTCCATATTTTTAGGAAAATTGTAGTAACACAAGCATTTATCTCGTTAAATAATACATTTACCAATTAATCAGTATATATATAAACACAGATTCTATAGAATATTTATCCGTATTACGCATCCTCTTTTTCAAGCGTTTCCCCACATCTCTTCTAGATGGCGCGCGTATACACTTAGAATAAAATGTTTGCAGAAAAAAATCGTGTGTAAAAAGAAATACGGGTGGAAGAGAAACCTAGGGGTGTCTTACAGAGGAGAGGATTGGCAACATAAATCAATCAGTTTTTCCTTCAGCTGTCTCTAGAAGAAAAAAGTATTCGTTGGCCCCCTCTCTCCCTTGTTATTCCGGGGGTCTTAAGATCAGATCACAGATGTGGGGCTCCCTGATTCGCCGCATCACTCATACTTCCCCTGTCTCACTTCCGGTGCCATCATGTCGCTAGAAATGCTTGTTAGGGGTTATATGATAACGTCCGCTCCCTTTTTATGATGATAACAACAGTTGTATTCCGATTTTAAAATCTCTTTATGGGTGTAGAAACGGTTTTGAATGCCATTTGCTGAGCTATCTTCAGTAATAAATGCAAAGATAAGTTAAAATTGGGAAATTGATAAGCTCGTGTAGGAAATTCATTTTATCTAAAATAATACTTCACTTCTAGAAAGAGTCATGCCAGGTTTCGAAGGGAATGATTTTTAAATAACTCTTTGAATAACAAACAACTCTGTGTATAACAATAATTCATACTTTCATACTCTATTTTTAACAATTTCTGATGCTTTAGCAGCAGGAATTTATCGAATTTTCAGTGTCTATTTGCAATCTACTTATATTTAGAATCCAATTTCTTTCATATTTATGATGCGTGAACTAAATATGTATCATGTAGCTCTGCACAGATATTACAGCAATTGAACGCTCACCTTAATAAGAAATCAAGAGCTATACAATATTTGTTGAAATACAGCTCATACAATTGAGTATTTTTACTAGTCTTCAATTTAGAGTACATTATACTAAAGGATTTTTCTCTTAACTGCGGGTTTATATGATTAAAAATATCTTAATACGACCTTATATTATGTAAAGTTACTATTACATCTATGTTCTATCAAAAAATTTATGAAAAGAAAGAAAAAAACTCTTTTTCGTATTTAATAAATTTATTTTAACAAAAACCCTATAACTACATTTAAAATTTCATATTTTTATTTTAAATTTTAAAAAAATATTTTTAATTTTGGAGTTTTTCTGTGTACTGTTTTTTTGTGTTTAATGATTCATTCCTATGCAAGCCACATAACGTTAAGAAAAATTATCAAAATTGTGAGATAAAGTTACTTAATGAAAACTAGGTTTTACAAAAACTAGAAAAACCAGGAATTCATGGGTACGTGAACATCAGATTTTGGAAGTAACAAGCGTTTAATTTTTTTTTGTTTAACTGTTACTGTAACTTTTTTAATACCTAAGCTTATCACTTTTGAAAACCCATTATCGGTAACATGAATTTAAAAACTAGAAAAGAAAAACTGTTAAAAAAATCAAACTATCCCTCATTGATTTTTTAAAAATGCAGCAATAATTCTTCCAATTGTTAAAATATACTTGAAAAGTATTATATATATATATATATGTGTGTGTGTGTGTGTATATATATATATATATATATATATGTATATGTATGTATATGTATAAAATGGTAAAATAAAGCTATTTTATATATTTCATTTACCAATTGAAATTTATACTTTTTACCAGTGTTTGACAGAAGCAGGAGCTAGAGACATGACGTCTTGCCGTATTTTTAGCCTGGTTCCTTAATATAGAACAAGTGAGAAAGGTAAATATTATATTACGCAAATCTGAAAATTTTCCAGTTTAAATTCACAGTGAATATAAATAATATCCCATAGTAACTGATTTGTTCAGTTATTTTTGGGAACATACTTTATATTCGATAATTATTCTGCAAGTCTCGTTTTCACTCACGTACAGACAGAACAACGTAAAAAAAAGTATTCTAGTGATAGCCTAAGAAAACATTTCTGCATCGTGAGAAAACACATATATTTCCTCTAAACTTTTTGGACGTCTCCTATCATGGTACGTGGGGCCATTTTCCAGAAGGCCCATTCTACAGGGACTGCAAAAATGGGAAAATGCAAAGAATCATTCTAAAAGCGAGCGACCAGTATTTTTATTGGATCAAAAATCGAGTCGCGATAGATGAAAAAAAAAGGAGAAAAAAAGTCACTCAGGGTTTTGAAACATAGATTCGTCTCCAAACGACTGATATGTTAGAAATGGATAGTCAGAACGGTGAGTGGGAAAATATACTTCGGGACTCTAGCTCTATTTTTATGCATGGAAAACATATTCAGTATATTCTGGAAGTGGAAGATACATTATTAATAATTTGTAGTTGTGCATTAGAATTGAGGATTCGTTTTTTTTTCTTTCTGAGTGCGATTCATTCAAATGTGAAATTTCGAAAAATTCACGTTTGAATATATTAAATATTGAACATTACATCCGGATAGGATAAAAAAATTTTACTCAGCCAAGTTTTCCTATAGGAGATATTATTCATCGTGCTTTTTTCCTTGTTTCTCTTTTACGTGGCAGGTTTTTGAACAATACTCAAAAATTCGAAATACACAAGTTTGAGGAGATATAAAATTACAGAACAATTCCATAGTATATGTTTAAGTTGTAGATGCGTATATTTTTCTTTCTGCATAATGACGTTTTACTACATGAATACATTTTGCCAAGATATAAACTTTGGATTTTATATACTTCGGATCAATTGATGGAGGCATGTGCCTTCTGCCCGTTTTAAGATCCAAAATATATAAACAAAATAATATGTATTTCTATCGTAAGGGCAGTCTTCTTAAATTGTAACATTAATATATAAGTACGAATGTCACATTTTTAAAACGAACTCTTTTTTTTTCACGTATTTCTTTTTCATTCTTTCGTTTTTTTAAAAAATAAAATAAAATAAAATGCTTCAATAAATGTAAGTACCATCAAATTTCTGCATTTATTATTAAAAAATAAGTACAAGATCATCGGAATGTTTAAAATTTCTAGATAATTATTTTTGTCTGAAAAAATTACTGAATTGCATAAAAATAAATTTATCATAGAATTTTTTTAAAAAAAAAACTCTTGCTCTTTTCATTTTTTTAAAAAAAAACTCTTGCTCTTTTCATTTTTTAAAAAATAAAAAATATGAATTGCCTTTATATTAGTGGAATTGGGAGTAAATTACAAGATTCTGTAAAATAATTGAGTTTATTTTTGTACACTTTGGAAAAATTACCTGCTCTTGAACTTTTATCTTATAGTTTTTGGAAATTGTCATCTACACATTATTAATAAAACTGTATGTGTATTTTACGTCAATTTTCATTTATCATTTTGTTTCTACCAAATAAACTGAGTAAGATGTATGTATAATTAAAAGCTTTTAGAGACTGTAAACATTTTTTGTGTCTGAACAGCCTTTTTAATGACACACCGCAGTTCCTCATTATATAAATACGAAATAGTATTACTGATTAGTATTAAAAAATCGATTGCACAGGTTTAAATTTAAAATAATTACTATCCGGAAAAACTTCAGATTCCTTTTTGATAAAATTTGATAGCGAAATGTTTTGAAGAGAACAATAGGAGAAACTATTCCCATTGTACGCTTGAAATTGTATTAATAAACTTTAATTAATAATTAAATCTATAAAAAATGTTATACTACAAATCCTTAAAAATTATATAATCTAAGAAAATTTTTCCCTTAATTTAAACTAATAACTTTCTAAAATAAAATAGAAATATATGTATTTTTATTAACTTCACAATCAATGTAACCAGGTGCCTTTTTATTAGTCTGCACGAAATTTATTTGAAAACTTTCGAGTTGTTAAAATGAAAGGAGATAGCGGGAAGATAAAAATAATAAATCAGTCCCCTAAAATGACTACACAATCTTAAATTAAACAGTTCTAGAAATTAAGCTGACCATTCAATGAAGCTATTCCAAATCAACTAGGAAAAGATATTTGATTTCTCTCTATTTTTATTCTTGAATTCTATCATTTTCTCCTTCATTCTTGAAGATCTGAGAAGTTATGCATACATCAAACATTTAACACACGTGGCTCCCTCTGTCGCCTATTCTACCACTTACGAGTGCAAAAATATGCGCATAAATTTGCATTTGATCTTTTTTATCATTTCCCTCTCCTCTCAATTTGAATAATTAGTTGAGTGTATAATTTTCTCTTGAGCTTTGATTAGAGAAAATAATAGCACACAGAAAAACACGTTTAGAGGAAAGGAAAGTGTCTTTGGGTTCATTAAAAGTTTATTTAGATTTATACTGTTTTACAGGAATTAAGTTAAGAAGTAACTTTCTCCTTTGACATTTCTCCCTTTTTCTATAAATTAAACTCTAATTTAGTCGCAAATATTTGATTAGCTAAGCTGAATTGATTGGGTTTTTATTTTTTTCAAACTGGAAGAGAAATGCTCTGTATAATTTATTTGTCACTGCGTTTTAATTCATTTATATTTTACTATGTACTTAAATGAGTTTTGTGTTATAAATGTTTGAAAATAAACAAGCAGTAAGAAATTTGTAAGACAAAAGAAAATATTAATTATTTCTTAGGAATGTAATGTTACAATATTTTAAGGCATTGAAAATTTTTGATGAAAAATTTCTTGGTAATCCATTTTAAACTAGATAAATTTACTCGAAGGCGAATAACTTTTAAACTGAATTTAGATAAGAATAATTCTTTTAAGGAAACAATCTTTTGGAGCGTCATATTCATAACAAATCATTTACTATCATACATTTATTTACAAAGAAAAATTTTATGAAACAAAAGAAAATTACATTAAATAAAGATGCTTAAAAATAAGACTCACATTTAAACTTTAGTTTTCTAAAATTAATGAAAATGATTTACAATTGAGAGAAAAAATGATGTTGCTAACATACACATTAAAAATGCACATTTATATTAATTTTATATAAAGTCCCAAATGCATTTAGTTTTAAAATTTTATTTATGATTTCATTGGCAACCTTAATATATTTATTTACTTTTTAAACTATTCTTAAATTATATATAAATCAAATGGTAACAAATATTCAAATTTATTCACACACAATTATATGTACCATCCAAAATACAAGTGATTCTTTATAAAATAATTATTTTTAATTCGCTTAAATTAAATTCCGCCTTAATTGTGATATTATTTTCTTTGTTTCACATATAGACATCAGGGTATATTGTTAATTAAATTTTTTAACCATTTCCAAATTCTATGTCATTTATATATAATTGATACCATAAAATATTTCAACATCCCTCAACAGATTTAATCCCCTATATTTTAAAATTCAAGTACTTTCTCTTATAAAACATTTAAATGGAATTCATAGCATAATTTAAAAATTAATGATTATAATTGATTATATTTCCTTTAACACGACGAAGGTGGGGAGCTCATTCAGGTATTTGAAACACACAGGCAAGTTTGTTTCATCTGAAAAACTTTATATCCGATATAAATATAAACTTAATGTAAGAAGCATGCCATTGGAATACTACCCAATAATCTTGTAATTTATCCAAAGCGTTTCCCTATGACCATTAAACCTCGAGATAAGAACTGGAACGCCAATATAAAGAGTCATATAACAACTAACGCGGCTGAAGTACAAGTAGGCGCTGAAAGCTCCGGTTTCGGTATAAAAGCCTATGTTGGTATTGTTAAAAGACTAACAAAAACACTTTTATTTGCAATTTACGGACATGAGACTGACGGTTATAGCGACACCAGCATAACCAGTCGATTTCTTTTTGTTGTTTCGGTTTTTATTATTTTTTTTTTCTCGTTTAGTAAACGTGAAATCACGGCCTGGGTCATAAAATTGTCCGGCCAAGGCAGACAGGAGCAGGCTTTCGAGCAACTCAGTGAACTGAATACTTAAACGATAGGGTTACTTTTGCGTGTGTTAGAGTGGCTCGCCAAACATTAAGCGAATAATTGAAATCGTAACTTAAATTAATTGTTCTAAGGTTTACCTAAAGGTAGTCTCACGCGCGTCGTTTTTTTAAAAAGAAAATAATTGTTTCTTGTTTTATTGGAAAGTCTCGTTTGGAATCTGAAAGAGTTTGAGAAAATTTATATTTAACAAAATTTGTGGGTTGTTTTTTTTAAATTCTATATCTTAAGTAGTTACAAAGGTTATTAAGTTATTTTAACACATTTAAAATTAGGAATGGATAAAGAGAAATAGATAGTAGCACTAAAAGGAAAAGAATATATCTTTGAAATATGTGCTTGTATAGTTTTAATTTACTTTTACTATGTAGTATTTTTTTCGATTTCAAAAATTAGAAATAGTCAGTAATTTTTTAAAAAAGTTTTTTAAATCATCTCTTACTAATTTTTTTTAAAGTAATGAACAAGTAATTAGAAGCAATCATGTTTAATATCGATTTTTAAAAAATGTCTTTGGAAACTTTCATAATCTGTGTATTTTTACAGAAATTATAATTTTGTTTTATTGTTGATAATTTTTATGAAAATTAGGTTTGGTAATTCCAAAAAACTTTCTTTTTATTGAGTAATGCCGCTAAGCCTTTTACAATTCCCTCGTGTAACGTTAAATTTAGTTATGATTAATTTTTCTTCACCGTATTTATTCGAATCTAAGCAGCACATTTGTCCTAATCTCAATGATACTAAAAATCGGGTGCGGTTTATAATCGAAGGCGGAAGTTCATTGGATGGGTACCTGATATTGACGGTTAAGGCAATTACAGGTTGATGAATGTATCAAAACGTTTTTAATACTGGTAAAATGGATAAACTGTTCACTTCTTAAAAGTTTTCATTAATTATTTTAATTCCGTAAATTTTACACTATTTTTTAAAAAATTTTCTTACAAAAACATGTTGAGAATTTGGGGTGTGACTAAGAATCAATGGTGACTTAGATTCGAATAAATACAGTATATCAGAAAAAAAATATTTCATAAAAAATCAACATAGAAAATCTTTTTATTCGCCAAAAGATCGCTTTCAGCCAATTCTATCGTATCTTCTCAAGCTGACTGGTAACCTTAGGGCAAATTTAGAGGTTCTTTTCCTATTGGCCCCACTAAGAAAGCATTTTCCCAAGACCTATCTCAGCTTTTTTTTCCCTTCAGCACACACTTATTTTTAAAATCCAACCTAGGATAAAATTTATAGTTATCCGAAATTCGGACAGCTGCTGTAGATCAAAGATGGCTTCTGATAAATAATGTATGACCTCAAGCAGTTCTTTGCCTTTTCAGCTTTTGGCATATTCAACGTACTGTAGGTTGAAATGTCATGCATGTGTAATTTATCAAGCACTGCGCTAGTTTTGTACGGTTAAAGGTTGATCCACCGCTGGAAAATCTATTGCATTTCACGCATCTAGAATAATTTCACTTGTTCCTCATAAATTACCTTTGTTAGATTAAGAAATTCAAATTGTGTAATAATTTAAGATCAATGTTGAGATGAAGTGAATTCGAATGTAGTCTAAAAATGACGTTATTGTCACCCTTGAACATAGTTATATAAAATGATATATCTATACAGCAGAGTATTTCTTTTAGCTCGCAGAGATTGGGATAATGAATATGTTATGAGTTATGAACATGAATATAATTTAGATACATCTTGAAAAATTCTTGATTTTTATCAGGAATTAGTTTTAAAGATTGTAGGGTGTTTAGAGTGAATTATGGAAATGTTTAAAATTTTAGTCAGACGTGCTTGAAAAAAAGTTTCTTCTTTCAAAAGTTTAATCACGTTTTCTCTTGATCATCTCATTCAACATACGACTACTCCGAGATTTTTATTTCACTGATAGAATTAAAGTACAGGTTTCTATACATAAGATAGATTTTAATTCTGCTATAAACTAACATAACATAGATTTTAATTATGTTATAAGTTAACATAAAATAGATTTTAATTCTGTTATAAGGTAACATAATATAAATTTTAATTCTGTTATAAGGTAACATAAAATAGATTTTAATTCTGTTATAAGGTAACATAATATAAATTTTAATTCTGTTATAAGGTAACATAAAATAGATTTTAATTCTGTTATAAGGTAACATAATATAAATTTTAATTCTGTTATAAAGTAACATAATATAGATTTTAATTCTGTTATAAGTTAGAGCCAAAAAATGATATTCCACTTGCCCTTGACCCTTTTGTTACTGGCCGTAATTAGCCCTTTTTTACTAGATTTCATTATAAAACTTACATCAAATGTACTTCAACATCCTTTCAATAAAACCTTGAGTCTTAATTTTTGCTACAAGCTTGTATAAAGCTCTCGAAATTCGTCAGTTTTATTTTTACGTAAATGTCTTTTTTGAGGTATCTGACTAAGATCAGAACCATGATTTTGAAAAAAGTTGTATAAATTATTGAAATTGTTTCAAGAATATTATTACTAGAAAAGTCTATTTATATACAATTTTTAGCGAAAAGGAAGAAAAAATTACAAAATTTCCAAACATTCTTCTTTTATAATATATATATATTTCTATAAAGATAACACTCTTTGCTTATATATATATCTATAGCTTAAGACTTCTGTGCAGAGCAGAGATAATTTAAAAGAGGATTCATTCATATTTTAAAATATCGAGTACATAAATTTTAAAAACACCGATTTTTAATAGTATTAGTTATTCAATTAATTGTATTTCTAGAAATAATGTGAATTTTTCAAAAATCATGGCTCTTCAGAAAAATTTTAGTTGTATGTAGGCAAAATATTATTATTATAGAAGCATTTTTCCATAAAAGGAGAATGTTATGAAAATATTTCATTTTTTGGCAAAAAATTGCATTTAAATAATTTTTATTGTAATAATGTTCTTGGAACAATTTTGTATGTATATTCTAACTCACACACACACACACAAGTAACACTAAATATCAAAAAACTATTCATTTATACGCTTTTGAAAAACCACGACTCTGAACGTAGTTATTTTGTTCCCTTAAGTCAGGGGTAGCCAACCCTTTTGAGAAGAGTGTCACTATTTGATAAAAAAATAGTTATGCGTGCCACTTCCAAATTTTCCAAAGAACAAATATCGAAAAGTGAAAAAATGTTACTTATTGGTTTTTTATGGGATTTTTACGCATACAGTGCAGTTTTTAATGAAAAAGTCTATGTAGTCAAAAATTAAAAATAAAATAACAAATAAGACGAAAGTACAAACTTAGATTTTATTGTTGATAAACTTCTTACAAGTTCAAGCAATTAGGTTAGCTATATATAAAATAAAAATGAGAAACTTGAATCACTCAATTCAAAATAATTAAACGCTCAACACCTACTTAATGTGGCTTTTGAATTATTACTTTTTTTACCAAGTCATCTGTATTAAGATTAGATCTTACAGATGCTAACAAAATTAAATTATTATAGGTGCACATCAGCTCGTTTTGTGTGATATTTATTTTTTTATGTTCGTAGCAGACTAACATATTTTCACTAACATATTTTGATCCAAATTTTAATATGTGTTGTGTGAAAAAAACCCACTTCAATAAAGTTGTAAAAAATGGTTATTTATCTTTTTAAAAATTTTAATTTTGAAAATTATTTAATCGTTTAATTTTTAATAAAAAATGGTTAATATTTTTAAAAAATTTCAGTAAGTCTTCGCGTGCCACCGTCACAACTCCCTCATGCCACATTGTGGCACGTGTGCCACGGGTTGACCACCCCTGCCTTAAGTACATATTTACTTCCAATAAATATATCTGGTAGCACACGTACTAAATGAAATAAATGATGCATTGTAGGATAAAAACAACTGTACATGATATTTAAAATTTTGTCTCGCATTAGTTTAGTAAGCCGTAAAGAATAAACTTAATTTATTAAAAATGATTTTGCTCCAAAGTAAAAAACACCAAACAATAAATAAAATCTCATTTAGTTAATTGTTTGAGTATTAACCTCTTCTAACTCAAAAAGCACATCATGACATAAAAACTTCAGCAATGTCTATTGTCTTTTATAAAAAAATATATTCCGATAACTGTCTATTAAATAAATAAACTGAATCTTTCCCAACTTTTAAAAATGAAGGCCTGCAATAGAATTTTTAGTTTTCAAGATGCAAACTGGGGTAATTTTTCTCTTAACAAAAATGTATTTGAAGGCAGAAAGCGCAACCGGACGCATTCCATAACATAAATTTCACTTTCTTTCCACTATCTTGCCTAAAGCCCCATCAATAAAATCATCTCGCTACAACAGGATAAGCAGTGTACGTATGCCAACATTACTTCTTATTTTCCGTTACCTGGCCGCGAGGGAATAAATATATATCTTAAAATATTATTACGTTCCAACATATGGGCTTTATCAAAAGTGTGGCAGCAATATTTTCATAATCTAGATGCAGAAAGCGAATATAAAAATGATAATAAAAGCAGTATGCAACTAATTTTGCCATAAAAGATCGAATTAATCAATACGGAATGCTCAACGAGGTAAAGCGACTAATATCCCAAGTACGATAACCCCATTTTATTTAGGAAGAACGTTAATGTTAAGGAACTAAGGACCTTAAATAAAAAGGGATGTATTTAAATGCGAAAAAACATGATTTAAAATATACCTTCCTTTTTAATAGTTGCAGACATTCAACCATAATTTAAAATGTACTCAAATTGGGCTTTTAATTCTGAGTTTTCAGTTGCTTATTCGTTTTCGTGTTGTAATATTTTTTATATAATTTTAAATGGGAAATTTAAGTAAACAAATCGAGTCGGTAATTCCTTTTCATTAAAAAGAAACCTGCATCTACAGCTTTTTAGATTTCAGTTCTCTTATCTGATCTGTATTTACAAAAATGAATTTTTATTGTAATTAAATCTAGTTTGTATATAACTAATTCATGATTACATATAAATAAATACTGCGATAGATAAGTATTAAGGGGAATAGAAACCAAAGTTCTCATAATAGAAGAAGGATCTGTGATAGTTTTATAAAACTAATAATTCTACACGAATTCTTTTTAATGCAGCAATAACATTCAATGTATCTTACAAGCATTTTTCTTTAAAATGTTTTACTACTTCTTCAGAAAATACTTTAAAATAATTTTACTCCTCTATTTTGCCAACTCAATCATTTTGCTTCTTAGTTTGCATTGTTATGATTACGTAATTAATACATATTTAAGATAAAATCCTTAATTTAGATACATTCAGTTCTAAAATCTTATGAACACTAGATTATAATTACTAATTATTATGCATGAATATATAATTTTTGTTTAAATAATCCCATCAAAAAATTATCCAATAAATATACCCGTAAAAAAAATCCGGTTGTAAAATAAATCTTTTACATGTATACGTGAAGTTGTAAATAATACAAAGATGTTAAATAATCAATATTACCCTATAAATTTAGCTTGTATAAGCATGAAAATAGTCATATTTCATCGCAAAAGTGAGCATTATAAAGCACTGCGTAAGTAGCAAAAAAAAATATACTAATTATGAAACAAATTGCGATAGGGAGTGAAAGAGAAGGGGAAAACAGCTAAATAATTTACAAAAGAAAAAAACCTGCAGCTTTTTGTTGTCATTTTTCTGCGCCTTTCTTAATATCTGATACAAAATCAAGAAAGTATGTCACGAATATTTTTTTCCCGTTTGCACACATACCGCGTGATATTTTTAATAAAATATAACAAAATATCGAGTCTATTAAAACGTAACAAATAAATAATGCTTCCCAGAAACTTTTAATTTAATCCCTCAGCTACTGACCGTTACACATTTGTCAGCTTATTTATTCCTTTTCTCGACAGTTGCAACAGTTAGGAAAATAACGCTATCGAAAAAGTCTATCTTGGGGAAATTACGACCGCTTTTGGACACTATCTAAAGCGATAACTGGCGCGGAGAGAGAGAAAAGTTAAAAGAGTATGCAGGCTTTTTTCTTAAGTTATGAATCGCTGTAATGCAGTGAGTAGCTTCCCTACTGATTCGACGTGATTCCCATGCAGATGAAGACACTCCCAGAACACGAGATTACGCAGGTTTTGCTTTAATGTGCCTAATGTAAGCCCACTTCATTACTTTAAGGGGATGGCTTAAACAACTGAAATTCTACTGTGGGTCTGGGGTAGCTTGGGTCGACATATTTGTCGATCTAAAACGCGATCTATCACGTGGTTATTTGAGTTATATGTGCGATCCATTTAATGTCATAGCATGTTTTTGTTTATTTGTCAGTTTTATCCTTATTCTTCTGAAAAGTTTTCTCCTACAAATGTTCTCAATGTTTCTCTTTGTTATTAATAATATAAAAACACCAGAATAGCTTACAAAAAGAAGTTTTTCTGAAAGCTTTTATTGTCGAATTCGCTTAAGATTCTGATTAAATTAGTATCTTTAAATGTATACTCAAATCTTGTTAGAAGTAATATTTTCAGAATATTTGCGACGATTGATTTAATGTTAGAGTCTGTTTAAATGCTTTGAATTGAATTTCCGATACTAAATTTATTTATTTCCTGTAAAATAATCTATAACAAGTTTAAAAAATTCTAAAAAAATTAATATTTTTATAATTTTTTCTTTTGAAATTATTTTAGACTTTTTTTTCAGTTAGTTATTAGATGTTCTGTTATTTTAATTCAAAATAATTACTTTCCAGTTAAATGAAATTCGTGACTTCCCTAATCCAAAATGTTGCCAAAAAATTTAGTTGAAATTACAATGAATTAATTTAATTAAAAAAATATTTATATTCAGTTGCTAAGTACATTGGATCTATTTCAAAAAATATTTTACTTATCTTTAAATCCTTTACAGCATACATTTACATTATCTTTAAATCATTTAGTTTTAAATCATTTACAGCATAGATTCTGGTATTTAATAATATATATACTCTTAAGCTATATGTATATCTTCAAACTAATAGGTAATTCGTATTCATATTCGTTTGAAAAGTTTTAATACTTCGCTTAATTTGGCTTATAAGTAATAATAGCTCCATAGAAAGCAGTCAATTTAAATGTATTTCTCCTGTTTCCCCGCTCTTTAGTAAATTAATTCTTTCTCCTATAAAACCGTTCCCATTTTAATCAATGTGACAATCTCACATTCTGCAATAAAGAATACGGAATATTTTCTGATAAAGTCTCCTTCTAGTGGGAAAGGTTCTGAATAGATTGTCCAAACTGCGTCTTTGGACAAGTAATACTCAGGTGCTTGTTCGCAATAACCGTCCAATCTGCAGCGAAGAGGACCAGCAAAGAGAGAGAAAAAAAATGTAATTATAGAGACGGCCAAGAAAACCTTTTTCCTATTTACTCACATCATACACTTTAACAAACTAAGTTTGGGTCACGTTCGGCTCGGTTACATTTACCGGATTAAAGAACACAATAGAGTAAATAGATATCGACTCTTTGGGTTCTGGAAATGGCAAAGACTGGGGCTCAGATGCAATTGAATGCTATCAGGATGGAACTCTAGAACACTTTCCACGTTTCTCTCGTAAAAACCGTACAATGGAGGAGAAGAGAGTAAAAGGAGAAGAAAAAAAATCAATAGATTTTCTCGAAGAAAGTGCCGGAATATTTCGCAGTCTTGGCTTCAGCAGGATTATGCAAATACTTGGCATATTTTTTCCAATTATGTCTCGAAACTTTATCCAATCATTTGAATGACTGCCAGCGTGATAAGCCCTGTGAATACGTAATAAGGGACTATTCCCCAGTTTTTTAGAGCTTAAAATGTGTTCTAAAGTTCGAACTTTTTTTCGGCTTCCTGCTCGAACTGACGCCATAACCGGGAATTGTCTATCCAGTTCATAAGAATTGGGTAATAAAAAATATTTTGTGGCCTTTCTGATAAACATCACTCGAAAGTAATATTATATCTATCGACGTTTAATATGTTTGTCTCTTTTTTCGGTTATTCTTTTTTTCTTTCTAGACTTTATTTTTGTTTTTACTGTAAGCGAATTTTAATTAAAACTGCGTTTATGAAGAATAACTAATCATTTTTTAAGATATATCTACATTAAATGGATCTAGAGAATATAAAAAAATTAAATTTGCAGAGTTTTTTATAACAAAAAAAAGGACTGTGATGGTGGTTTAGTTTAAATTATACAAGAGTCACTTAAATTTATTCTTAAATTTGCTTATCAAATAATGTCGAATGTTACACTGTATATCAGGGGTGTTACTATTTGAAAGTTGTTATTCAATAATATAAGTAGGAGAATTCTCAAAATTTACCAACCGAACGTTATCTAAATGATTTTTGATTGTTTTAATACTCTCGTTATTTTTTGAGGTAATATTAAATCGAAAAAGTGTACAAAGGGTAATTTTTATCTTCTGAATTCTTGTTAAAATTCAATAAATAATTTATTTTTATAATGACTTTAAAAATTATTTACAGGATGGCGTTATTTATTTTCTAACAGTATTCTTAACAGAAAAACTACAACGAATTTCTAACAACGAAGACTTCTGGAAAATGATTACCGATGAAAGCAAAATTGATTAGTTAGTAGTAAGAAATAAAATAGATGTGTTACACGAATCCAACTATACAAATCCAAAAAAGAGGTATCATAACCGGAATTTTTATTATTTAATTTCCAATTTGATAATATTAGTTTGATTGTGTATATTAGTGGTAGTAACATAAATTCACAGTACACATACAAAACATTACAAAACAGAGCCATTTAAAAGTGAAAATATACTGATATAAGTAGCTTAATTAGTTATTGTCTCATAGAAACTGACAATTTTGTAGCAGAAATATGATTAAAACTAAATTGTGAATTCATAATTTAACTTTACTGATCAGTAACTAGCTCTGATTGCTAGTTAGTAGTGAACTAGATCTTTTGCAGATCTCGATGTCATTCCTACAATGAGAAAAATAGTTACTAATTTCCGGGAATATTAGGGGGAAGTACATGCTTCTCATATTTTATTCTTAAGAGAAAGAATAATTTTGTACGTGACCCCCTCAAAAAATTTATGAAAGAAAAAAAAAGTATTTAAGAAATTATATCTTAAGATAAGCAAACTTTTAAATAAGGAAACAAATACTCTTTATCTCTATAATTTATTCTATTTATTTATGTAACATAAATATTTAAATAAATGGTGACAAAGTTAAAGGAATCCAATGTAAAGTTAATATCAAGGGAAATCACTTAGAAATATTTATTCAAAGCTGCAAAAAAAAAACCCTTTTATTCTTATAATTAAAAATTTATATAAAATAAGAAAAAATGCCATTTTTCAGTTCATGCAAATATTAAAGGCTTTTTCCTGATTTTATCCATATTAAAAAAAGTTTTTAAGTGGATATTTTTAGTAGAAACGTGTATTTAAGAATTATTTCAGTACTCTTGCAAAAAAATCTAATTTTTTGTTTTTCTGTTACAAAAACTAATTAATAAAAATTATGATTTATCACATCAATAACTCAATTTTTCTGTATTACTTTTTAACTTATATTGTAAACTCAAGGAATATATTATAAAATTTTATGTATTTTATTATATATAAGAATATCAGGAGTTCAATTAAGTTATTTAGAGCTTAAACAAGCCAAATTTATTTTACAAAACAAGAAAAATTTATTACGTATTTTCTATTAGAAATTAAGATCAAGTACGAAAAAAAATCAAAATTTATCAGTATCTGAATATGACCATTATCCATTACATATTTTTTTCGTTGTTTCTTTAATTGTCATTAAGACATATACATATTAGAGCCACTCACACACACAGAATTTCAAACTTAGGAACTTCCATGAACTTCTACACATACACACAAGAATATGAATAACATCAATTATCTTCATTTTCATAGCCAACGAATTTGCTTTTGCTTTTATTTCTCTTTTAGGTGAATGTTAAAAATTGTAATATTTATAAATACATCCCTCACCTTAAAAACCACAACACAATTCTGAATTTTATTTATTTACGATTAATAGAGTCTTTATATTATCACGCTATAAAAAATAAAATTTTGCTTAAAATTCAAATATGAAATGTATTTTTCAGTAGTGTTATTATTTTTAGGGGTTTTATGTAGTATTCCTCAAAGTGCTGAAAAAATTTCCAATGTTATTAAATTATATTTTATATTGTTATCTCTTTATATTTTATTCTGTTAACTTGTTTCTTTAGTGCTTTTGTTTCAGCATAAAGCGCAAGAAATAAATATTATGCCTAAAGAATGGGATGTACAAGAGAAGAGGTCTTCTCCTTCCTTGGAAAGGGGTCCAGGCAGTGACGCACACAAGGGGGGGGGTCCGGACCTCCCCCCTCCCCATAACTCTTGGTTTTTTCCGATTCATTATAATCCTATGCATATAGTACGAAAAATTTAATTAAGTAGTTGTCATTAAAAATTAATTTTATTATTAATCAATTTTATTAATTATTTTTCAATAATTAGTATCAATCATTAATTAATTATTTACTGTTTTTGTTCCCGAAAATCGACAAAATCAAAAGAATATGTTAGCGGCGTATTGGAGCATGATACGAGAAAGGTGGACTTTTGACTCTGGACCCCCCCCCCCTTTTTTTTTTGAGAAATTCCCTTTTGTGTTACTGGGTCGGACATACAAGTAGCCAGTAATAACACAACATGACGGGCTGTATAAAAAATTGCAATACAATGAAAAAAAGAGCAACATTTTCTAAATCTGTAAAAAATTAGTGAATGCTTATTAACGCAAAAAACAACACGATTGCTGTTGGCAATGGACCTCTCAATTTTGAACCATGTTCCAGAGATGAGAGCGACACCTGAGCCGGCCCCCACTCTCCTAATTTCCACATCACGCCAACGGGAGAGCTTAGAGCCACTACAGATTTATCATGTATCAGCCTCCCTACACGGTAGGTCTTCAGTGGCATCAGGACTCAGATCCGCCAAATTTCAGTCTTTTTCAGTGCAATTCCTGATATAGCTACTACGATATAAACTTGTATTTTGGCTTGTAAAAATCTTAATAAACTTTACAAAACTACTTAAGAGGTATCCAACTACCCTAAAATTGTGAATTTCGCCAAAAACTCACAATTTTTTTATGATTTTATTTTATAGGCCATATTATTAGCTTTATAAAAATACGAAGTTTATTATTTTTCGTTCTCTAGAACACAAAAACTACAAGTGTTTTAGCAAAAGCAGATGCCATTTTTAAGCAAGATGCCATACTTTAAAACGAGTTTTACTCGAAATGTGTCTTTTTGAAAATGCTCAAATGGGGACAGCGATTGCTCAAAAAGTTTTGAAAATAATTAACTGAAATTTTTTGTGTATGGTTTGTATAATAATAGAACTGTTTTAACCTTCAGATTTATCAATCACTGTTTTATTACAAAATTTACAGTCCCTTATGTCAATATAATCACTGTTATTTTAAGCAATTTCATATAATAACTGAGATAAAGTACTCTAGTTTTTGTAAAAATTAAAATATCCCTTATCCTGAAGGTCATTTCAAGAATAAAAAACATAGCAACACATCAAAATTGAAATTTTTTCATAAACTTTTGGTACAGAACAGGCCCTATTTATGTTATTTTTTGTAAATTTTTACCAATTTTACCCATTTTAGTAATAATAATTTATTTTTATCTTCTTAATTTTAGCAGATTTTTCTTAAAATGTACTTAACAAACCTAAAAACAACAAAAAAATCCCCATATCTCTATTTTTTTTTTTTTTAAGTTGTCGCAAGTAGTCGGATACCTTAATAAACTTTACAAAACTACCTGCAGTATATACAAGTAAACAAAACCATTGAAGGAAAAAAAAAGGAAATTGTTTAAACTATACAAAGTTCTTTGACAACAATTTCTTATTACATTTATCAAAAATCTCTCAAACAGAGCATGGATATAAACAATTACAGAACAATGTTGCAATGTATAGCCACATTAAATTTTTAATTAATTATATAGTTATTACTGCAATCTTTTTTATATTTTTCTATTTTATTCGAAAACCAAATGATTATTTATAAGTGGTGGGATTTTTATATAAAAAAGTATATATAATAAAATTTTAGTTGCGTAAAAATACAGATTTCGAAAGATGTTTTAAGAAATCATTATTTTTACGAAAGTACTTTACGAAATACTTGCATGTAACTACAAAGTATCAGTAAAATTTACTCATCCTTTGTAAGGCTTTAATTTATATAATTAAAAAAAAATACTTTTAAGAACAAATTAAATGATATTTAAGAATACTGTCTTTGATTTTCTTTTTTTAAGGAATGACTTCGTTTTTAATTTAACGGTAATTGCTACATTATTTTTGCCGATTAATTAATTATTTTCTTTTAAGTAAAAATAGCTACACTTTATTTTGTTGTACCATCATGCTTATACCAGTGTCAAGAGAGAAAAAAAAAGTAACGCGAAAACAACATTAACATTTATTTGCTAACTTTGAAGCTCGGAGTTAATCGAAACGGCCCAAGAAACGTTTAAAAAACATCGAGAGATCAAATAATAAAAAGAGAAAAAAAAGTCATGACCCGTTTCTATGTATGGGACATGAAGCTATCCCAGCGTAATGTGTATTCTAGCCCCCAAGTGAAAACAGAAGAATAAAATAACCAACAAAAGCTAAGGAATGGGAAATTCTGCGTAGCTCTTAAGACCAACTTCAATATCGAGTCGACAGCTTTCGTGTGCCATAAGTGTGCTATGTCAACAGCGTCTAGTAGCCAATAAAGAAACATCGTGCCTGGTTCCCCTCCTTCAAAACTCTTCTGGAAAACCTGAAGACCTTAATTTAGAAGTCTCCCCATACTTCCCTGGATGGCCGCCGAGAAAGGACTTGTAGTTTTAAACGAATTTAAAGCACCCGATCTTAATTAACTTGAGACATCGAAATGTTTGAGGAACGGCATCTTTAATGAGATCGGGGTCGATTAATCTCCGTTGCTATGGCAATTCGAGGGGGGTCAACAATCGATCCAATGAAAGAGAACAATGATGGGAGGAAAAGGAAGAGGGAGGAGAATAAAAACAAAAGAAAAGAAATACACAGTTAGAAGCTGGATAAAAAGAACTTCACCAAAAGTGGTTCCAATGCTACAAAGTCCAGGTTAGGAATTTTTTTTTCTTTCTCTCCCCTTTCTTTTCTTCTGAAGCTCTCTTTCTCTCTTCTTTTCTTTTGTGATGTTTCTTTTCTTTTCTTTTTTGGGCTTGGAAGGAATTATGGGAATTGGCTGTGTGCACGTGCTGCAAGTGCCCGCTTGTATCACCCTTTGGTGCGCCTTCGGGGAGCAATGAGAAAGTTTTATGGCTGGAAGGAAATGCGGGTTTTCGATGTTTGGGACCAGGCGATAGGGCCCAGCACAATGTAGCAGCTGGGGCTAATCTTTCACTTCCAATGCTGACATTCCGTTCGTCCCACAGCTGTACCGCTTTTCTTTCGTCCTCTCTCCAAAGGAAAGGGATGCCGTACAAAATGGAGCGCTCCAAATCGT
This sequence comes from Trichonephila clavata, assembly GCA_019973975.1. Classification (NCBI taxonomy): domain Eukaryota; kingdom Metazoa; phylum Arthropoda; class Arachnida; order Araneae; family Nephilidae; genus Trichonephila; species Trichonephila clavata. The sequence goes on from BMAO01016681.1 coordinate 703,535, forward strand.
TCTCCCGTACACTCACATTTCAACTCCTCACGCCTAATTAAAATCAAAGAAGTATTTTACTTCACGATCTATGGCTTTTAGGGGAAAAAATGACGCACCGTCCATAAATATGTTTTATATAAAAAACATTTCAGTTTTTTCAGATTCTAAATCAAAAGGGACATTTTTTCCAAGCATGATACATTTATTTTCGATATTGAAGCAAAAAAAAAAAAAAAAATGCCCCTTAAAGTTCTGTATAGTAACTTTTTACGCCCGTTATGACTTTTTTTCAAAGTTAGACGCAATTTTACACGTGCGTATGCACATAGAATGATTTTCTGGAATATGTACGCGTCTAACCTTGTATTTTTTTTCGTTATCTTTTTTCCCCCGAATACATTTGTTTTTGCACCAGAAATTTTATTCTTTAAGCCCTTGCTGAACGAGTTTGGTCATCCACGAATACAAAAAAAAAAAAATTTCTACAGTTTAGAAATTTTATGAAAAAAATCAATGAATATTGGGAATTTCGAAATTTGTACAGAGCATCATCACTCATTGAATTAATTAATTATTTACGCTTATTTATAGATTCCTTAATAATTTAAATTAAGCGATTAAAAACTTTAAAATACGAAATTTCGTACCAGTTCATTTCTTTAACAAATCTTTGAGTTTCTGAAGATTATGAACGAAATAATATAAATCATTGCATTTTTTAACGATATGTGTATGAACATCCTGTATAATATATATTCACTTAGGATTCTACTCTGGAACATCAGTGATTTCCCTGAAATTTAGTTTCGAAAAAACAAATATCGCTTAAAAATTTCAGATAAATAACTATATATAGCTTTTAGATATAGTTGTTCTTAACAGAAAACAGCTTTTCAACGACTTTTCAATATAAATCTCCCTCCCTCACGACCTTTTTTACTTAAAAAAAATAATTAGAATCAGGGATGGTTATAGTTATTTTCTTATTTTTTAAAAAAAAAATTTTTTTTTTAATTTAATGCTAATGATTATAAAAAAAATTGTGGGGTTTTGTTCACTAATTATTTAATTCTACTATTAAAATAATCTTCAGAAACTTGGTAATCTGTATAATTTTGCATTCTTTTTTATCATAAACACCCATTAAGCATAATAATTTGATTCTGACTAAACTTATTCCGAAAATAAAAAAAATTGTTTATAACTTGTAAAAATCACGTAAGAACTACTTAGCTGCAAGCAGAAAGCAAATGTATAAATGTTACGATAGAGAATTATATGTCCTTTTAGAGAACGTACTCAATGAAACAAAAAATGAAATTGATGCTGTTAAACATAAAGTCATTACGTGATATACATCTGCGCAGGCATCGATGGTAGTAAGCAATAAAAATTCTCGCATTTTCTATATTTTCCCTTCCGAACAGAATTCCCAGTGTGGGTGCAGCAACAGCAAGTCTGAGCCTCCTACTAGTAATACAACACTACACGTTAAAGCCAGCCGACATGAATCCACAACTGTTAGGGTCCTTAACTTGAAATATTATCGCATAACTTGTCACTTGTGTAAAACGTAGAGATGGCTTTAATTATCTCTCTTGAAGGTGATTTGGTGTCGTTCGTGCTCTGCAGTGGCGGCTTAGCGACAGTAGCTAAGCTTTTTTTTTTCTTCCTTCATTCCCCTCTATTACGCATTCGCTTCTATTTACTTTAGTCATACATTTTTCACGCGCACTCTTCTTTCTGTAGATACGCATTTTAATAATTCACACAATGGATCATGTTGTTTAGTTCATAATTTGGAGATGATTATTTCTAAACGTGCTCATAAGAAAGTACATGTTCCAAGTTAATGTAAGTGAATTTCTTCAGGATAGTGCCCATAAAATGATCGATATTGAGAAGTTTGGATAAAATATACGTAGGAGATCCCATTTAGCAAGAAAACATACCGTTCTTAGCTAAGGAATAATGTTACCTGGACTCATTTTTCTATCCGTGTTTTGAAAATATTTTTGCTTTATGGATCAGTTTAAGCGTCAAGTCATTCAGGTAATCTCTGGAAGACGGTAATTTTTGGCAACTTTAGAGTCCTTAAGTTCTTAGAAGGACCCAGTAAAAAGAACTGAAATTGATCAGTAATAGTACTGTAAAATGACTTCATATCTCATTTCAAATATTCATTGCAAAATTTCTAAAAGTCACAATTGATGAAGATTTTCAGTTTATCGAAAAGTTATCGGGCTAATCTTAACCCTCTTTTTTAAAAATTTGGGTACTTTACCCTTTTAGTAAAATTAATTTATGTTAATGGTTTTGCTGGCGCTTTATTACGAGCATCGATAAATTTAGCCATAGTTTAAAAATAAATAAGCAACAGCGAGTAAGTTCTTTCCTTGGAAACCTCAATGATTTGTGGATTACTCTGGAAGTTCAATCATTTTGCAAGATATTAAATGTGTTTTAATGAATACACATTTGTAAATTTATTTTCAAAACTGAGCATATTATAGCTTAACATTATTAAAAATAAATGAGTATATTTTATTTATTCGCTAAAGCTTGTATTTTGCTTTTCCATTATGCGTTTCAATTATGGGCTAAATGCGTTACTCGAACTTATTAATCTTTCCGGCAATTTCCGTTTTGTAGGTATTTGGAATAATTGTTGTATATTTTGTATTTAATAAACGAAAGGTAAAATTTTGAACTCTTTTAAATTAAATAATGAATTACGTAATTATTAAATGGTAGATATTGCAGTTAATGATATTTCTTCTTATTACATCACGAATTTTTACATTAAATCAAAACCTCAACATGAATATTTAAAATTCAGGCAGTAGTAAGCCTTTTTGCGGTGCATTTAAAGTACATTTTTGAGGTACACTTAATCTGTTTCACAGTAATAATAAGTAAGATAACATGCTTTTAATACAAATATGATGAAGATATTTTTTTCCGCCTTTCGCCTTTTTTGTTAAAAAGATAATTTTATTTTTTTACATCTGAGTAAGACACTTAACTAAGTCTCACATAGACATGAATTTCGTGATTGTTCATGTCGCACCACAAATTAGATATCCAATTCTGTTAAAGATGGAGGGTACCGCATAGTAAATAAAACTGAACCAACCTCTTTTGATGTGGAAGTTATGAAAGTAAGATGTTTGCTCAGTAGTTGTCAGTCATTTGACCAGCCCTTTTGTTGAATTCTAGTGCAACGATAATAAACCCAAACCAGATCTGTATGTAAAAACGGCGGTATTTAAAAATTTTGTCTTCATAAAGAAATTTAACTGATTATTAACGAAGCGAATTTAAAAGCAGCTTGACAATTATGGATAAACAGCCTCGTCATTTTGAACCTTCAACAAGTGATGAGGACACCTCACCCCTGACAACACATTCACCAAATTTCCACACAATAAAGGTAATGAGAAATAAAGTTTAAGACATTAAATTTTATTCTCTTAAAAAATTAGGTGATAGTTTAACATATTTCTGATTTTAAAGAAGGGGGAGGCACGTGATTTATCTGTTCAGAGATAATTCGAGCTTTACTGTAATGCGCAATTTATTTATGATTTATTTATTTTTCTTTATTATGAAAAAGTTTATGTGTACGATATTCTACTGGATATGTTTTATCTATAGTGTACAACAGGTATCAGAACCAGAATTTTTGAAGATACTTTATTTTATTCATGTATTATTTCGTTTATCAGCTCTCATCTAGAAATATTTATTCAGATAAATATGCTTATCCTGTCATCCCTTACTACATTGGATCAAATTAAGATAATCATGAAATATGAGGGATTATAGCATACATTAATTTTAGAGCTTAAACGCATTAAAATTTTAAATTATTTTACCTCTGAGAACGAAGTTTTAACACGTGAATTTTCAAAAATCAACAAGGGAATTCTTTCCTAATTTCATATCATATTGCATATATTGTGAATTATATTATTCTATTTCAAGGAGGTGGATCTGGTGAAGTTTTAACCACACTTTTAGGAAATATTATTGAAACTCTAAGCTTCAATTTTTTCTCTCTCATATTTGTATTCCCAGTAGATAACACCTTATTTTCTGCCTGCCGCTATTAATTTCAGTAGTAGTCTATGAGCCAAATGCTGATAATATACAGAACAATTCTTCATCACTTCTTACGCTAAGTATAAATTTCCCACTTACCTCAGCTCTGTGTTGCTCTTTATCTTTGTTTGGTACGTGAAAATTTTTATTTCGCTACCAACGGGTAATAAATAACTCTATTCTGACTAAGAACGGGTCGTAACAGGGAAAGAGGCTTTAGTTGTCCTGCTGAGCCGCCGTGCTATTTATTATCGCATTCGTTCATATTTATTCCATCAATTCTGGCATTTCTTTTTGATTGTGTCTTATTTACGGGGGAAGCGGGGTTGGATATCGGAAAAGTCCAGATTGTCCCATCTACCAATTAGATTGGGACATATACTTATTTATTGGCAAAATGACAGCCGAATTTTCCTTATGTAGCAATTAACGCTGAGATAAAATTTAGTAAAAAAAGTAACTCGCCTAATACATTTCGAATGATCGAAATTTCTGACGGTTGCGGATGTGCTTATTTTCCTCACTAATAGTTAAAATTATTCATTTGATAACAATGTATTGAAAATAGCGCTTTTTATATGTGTATTTGCGGCATTTGTTAAACAATTACTTATAACGCAAAATTTCCGATAAAATTTTAATAAATATTGAGTAGGATGTACAACACGGCAATTACAATTTTACTTGATTCCTTATATTTTTTACTCAGCACAGTCTATTTTGGCTTTAACGCTATCAAACAAATGGTTTCTGAATCATATATATATAAGTAAGCGTATTATATAGATAAATCTAAAATTCAGAAGCCATTTGCTTGATGGCGTAAAAGCTTATTTACCTGTAATATGCTTGCTTATGTTAGGAAAGGTTAAAGATTTTATTCATTCATTTCAGATTTTATATCCCTGAAATGCTTGTAAAAATACGGTTAGTTTAAAGAAAAATACGATTTGATTCTATGTCCAATGTTTCTAAAAACATATATAATCTTCTGAATGACAAATTAATAATGAATTAAAAACTCATAATTGTGTTATTTAGTTTCTGTTGTCAAAACGGTTTGTATATAACGCCAATTAAACAAGATTTTATCAAATAACTACATAAGAAATATTTAGTTAAATAAGAAATAACTGTTATATATTTGTTTGAAAAAGTGCAAAACTCGCTTCGTTAAACGAGTGTAACAGGGTATGTGTAATCAGATCATCATAGATAAAATCAATTCTATAGATAAAATCTAATCGAGTATTGTTTAAAGAGGGGGGGGGGGATTCCTGCTCCCGGGTGTCGTATTCGTTCCTTAATCGTGGTTAAAAATTACGAAGTTCGTCGCCAATAGCCCTCAGGTTGCTTCATAGTGTGGCGTAAATTAAAATCCAAACCAGTTAAATATTTCTCCAATTCCGTGATTCGTCCTAGATTCTTAAGAAATATTGCATATAAATTTTAGTTTTTAATTCCTCAGTAATTACTATTGTTCATTCAGAATTATTTTATATTATAAGCACATTTATATTAAATGATTACCAAAAATTGATAATCAACTGGAGAATAATCTGTCAAATTAATGAAGTTTTGCTAACACAGCTCTTTTTTTTATTTTCAGTAAGAATTTTACTTGATAAGGCTAAACTATCAGTTGCTGATGTGGTCTGTATAATCTTATCTATAAGTGAAAGATGTCACCTCACCCAGTAGGGTGGCTATGACTCTCGGCCTATAATCGAGTGAACTCGGGTTCGAATCCCGAATAAGGCTTAAATGTATCTTTGGGGAACGTAGTCGGACTTTCTCCTGGAACGGATCGAAAGCAACGCACTCCTTTTGTTCTATGTTGGTATTATCGTTTGTAATAAAAAGTCTATATTCTTCAGTGATTGTATTGTACGTTTCTGTTTATCTGTCTTTCGTATGTATATCCCAGTATGAAACACATAACAACATCATAAGTAAAAGATATTTCCTTTTATATATTAATAGCTCATAATATTGTACTCATGATTATATATTAATAGTTAATGATACCGTACGCATTACTATATTTATAATACCTGATATATGAAATTAGTGAGATTTTTAATTTATAAAAAGAATGTAACATTATATATATATATATATACATATATCAGTCAGTAAAAGTTTATTTTACTGAAAAAATCAATCGACTTGAGGGTGAAATAACTCCAAAGTTTTATAAACTTGCAAAATTTTATTTTAAAAAAATTATTTTATTAATATCTTTTTTCAGTTCTGTTAACATTCCCTTGAATTTGCAAGGATTGCATGATTATGTTATTGACAAAATTAATCTTAAATAGATATTTTTAAAGTCTGTTAACTTTTTGTATAAATTCTAGTATAGTTATGTTTATATATATATATATATATATACATAATATAAAGAAGTATTCAATTTTGTGGTTGTGGTGGTGGCAATTAAAAGCTTAGGATATTAATCAAATCATCACTTGTTAGGGAAATTTTAAGAACAGGAAGGATAATTCAGCATCCTCTCTGCTCAAACGTCAAACAATCAAGTGAGGCATTTACCCCCTTTCTACATTTAAATTGAGAAAAATTGAAAAAAAACCTATAATCGCTTGTTTAAGTGAAGGGAAATATAAGTTATTTTTAGAAATTACATAATACCTTAAGGAAAAGCTTCAAACACTCAGAAAGTCCCTTGTAAGCTATTAAGATATAATTTTGATAGGAATCGTGAATAAATCAGTCAAAAAGTCAGAGTCTAAACCTTTTAACCACCCAATACCTTTATCAAAATATAGGTTTTAATTCTTAAAGGCGAAATGAAATGAGACGCATTTCAAAATAGGGTATTCGAAATCAAGATTTAGAGAAAAAACATGTAAGATTAGAATTTTAAGTAAATATTTTTATATATTTTGTATCAATATGTAACAATGAACAGTTTTAGTCATCCATATTAGTTTATCTGTTTGATATAGTACTGAAAGAGAGTACGCGTTCTATGCTTAGGCTTAACTACATTTTTATAAAATTTTTCTTGCACTATTATGTAGAAATTTTCTGTTGAAGGGGAAGGTTAGGATCCTGTAAAGCAAATTTACCTCTATTTCTCTGTCCTAAATCAGTGACAGCTCTAGAAAACATGATAGTTTTCCATTTTGGTCAATTGACTTTTTATGTTTATTTATATATTGGTTGGTTTCTATAGGTTGTCAAATCCATTATCATTATCTATCCATTCTTTGTTTTGTACAAAATGTCTATATTTATTTTATTTTATTTTATTATACTATATATATATATGTATATATATATATATGTATATATATATATATATAATATATATCAATGGCGCACACAGGAATTTTTCGAGGGGGGGGCGAGTTCAGGGTTGAAAATCCACCATTCTCGTATCATGCTCCAATACACCACTCAACATATTCTTTTGAATTTTGTCGATTTTCGAGAACAAAAAATAGTAAAAAATTAGTTATTTTGTAAAAAATCAGCATTAATTAATAAAATTAATTATTAAAAACAAATACTGTAAAATCCGGCGTATAACACGCACCCATACTTTGAAGCCGCTATTTTTTATTTTTAGGTATATTCGCTGTACAACTCTTTTACAAAAAAACCTGAAATGTACGTATGCAATACTGTTATGTTTTGAAGCGATTTATTCGAGGTATTTTCCTGAGCTTTTGCAAAAATAGTACACTTTTAGAACTACAACCTTTTAAGTTCATTAAGAATGTCATGTCTTTTAAGTAAATAGTATTTCGAAATATGTGCAGAAGTCTAATTGTTTTTATATTCATTTTTTTAAAAACATTTTTAAGTCCTCATTTTTATACCCGGCGTATAACGCGTACTTTGAAAACAAAAATAAAAACAAAAATTACGGGCACCCGTAAATTTTGATCTTGTTTTTTGTGTTCAAAGTGCGCGTTATACGCCGGATTTTACGGTAATTAAATTTTACGTACTATGTACATAAGATTATAAACAATCGAAAACAAAATCAAGGGCTTTGAGGGGGGAGTTTGGACCCGTTGACCCCCCCCCCGTGCATGCCACTTACATATATATATATACTCTCAACTCTCTTTTTTATACGGTAGATACGTTCCTTAGAAAACCGTGTAAAAAATACATGCAACCTATGGTAAATTTGGGGATATGTTCCAAAATTTTAAATAATCGTGTAAAATGAAAAATCTCCGCATATTTTCAAAAACAAACAAACAAACAAAAACCGTACAAAAAAGTAATAATGAAATCCATGTTACTTATTTATAAAACAAAATTATTCACTTTTATTACAAAAAAAATTTTAATTAGTGTGAAGTGAAAATTTGTATATATATATATATATTAGTCTATAAGTACAAACAACATATAAAAACTCAAACTGAAATCGGGAATAAAACTACTAACTAACAACTACTCATCTCTACTTGACAACAAACGTGCGTGTTTATTACGAACTAGATAAAAAAATGCTGTGAACACTAGATAACAGTAGATGTGTTAGATATGTCTTGCACTACTGACGATTTTGATTCAAATGAAGAATTTCGTTATTAAAGGCCTCTATTTTTTTTTTCAAATTACTGAAAAATTCCTGATATCCTGCTACATGAAACTTAAGAGTTCATCAAATTTTTAATGCACGCTCTATTCCAGGATCATGAGTAAGAAAATGCTGCTCCCTTCTTGTAGTAAATTTCAAACTTTCGCGAATTAAATCAGCTGAACTCCAACTTCGGCGATCCGTCGTTATCAACTTCATTATTATCATAAACTGTCATAAATTCGATCGAATCATCTTTATCCAAAGGACACGAATCCCAAAATTTTTCGGAATTCGTGCTAGAACAAAAAAACCGTGTAAAAAAAAAATTCTTTAAATTTGCGTACCGGGTTATTTCAAAATCATGTAAAAAAAGTCCGAGTAAAAAAGGAGTTAGGTATATATATAAAAGGAGTTAGGTATATATATATATAATACATACACTGGGTAACTAAGTTAACAAGTCAACTAATAAATTTCGTATACAGATTAATGTCATATTTTTCCGATTTTATCAGATTATTTCAAGTAAAATCTTTACATAGCGTTAAATAAAAGTTATGGCATCATACAAAATTATTTTCCAGTAATATAAACATTTTTTCTCCATATATATTCATGTGATATAAATAGATTTAATGCAATAAGTTTTCTGACATCTTTATACGCCCCTGAATGTGTTATTGTATATTAGTAACACCCATTGAGAAGTACTTACTAGTTAAGGAAATTATTAATATAATAAATTACACCTTATGGAAGATGAAATCCGGATCCCTAGAGCTAAGGAGCCAAATATGGATTCCAAGAGCACAATACCGGGAAAGGCGGGAATGAGAAAGAAAGCGAAAGCAAAAAAGGAAGGTAAAGCCCTGCTTCTTATGGCCCAACCTGGCAACGTTATAGCCACTTTCATTCGATAAATTCCGAAGGAGTCCGCCCTTAGCACCTTAAAGAGTCATTTCACTCTTGGGAGTCCTGGTATAAGTTGCTCCCGCATCAGTAACCCGGGGTCATCTTTTTCCTTCTAAACTACAAGAATCCATCGCATTCCCACCCTGACCACTGTCTTAGTCGCATCTTAATTCTTTTCCATAAATAAAGGAAATTAAAGTCATCGCATCCATGTCCAATATGGAGAGCCGTAATTCAATCAATTTCGAAATCCCATCCCCTCGCACCCCTCCTCAGATAAGGGGACTAGTATGAAAAGGGTTCTCAAGTTCTTCGTAGAAAAATAAAAAAGCCTGAACATTCGTTTCTTCCGTGTTTTGCAAATTTCTTTTGTGATAAACTGAGGGAGTTTGATTACAAATCAGATTCCTCTCCACAGAATAGACTTGCTGAACAAAACACTTTGCGTTACAATGTAGTTTATTTAAATCATTTCCGATATACGTAAAATCGCTGTTGTTAAAATTCATAAAAATTAACCTGATCTTACAATTAATATCTATGCTCAATAACATGTTGATAAAACGATGACATAGATAAATTACAGAATTTTTAAAATATTTTATTTAAATTTACTTAAAGTTAATGGGCTTGTTAAGCTTCACTCCAATTTAGAAATTAAAAGAATAGTATTCTAATTTTTGAGTGTAATTCTCTCAAGTTTTTATACAAAATAAGTTATTGAAGCAAATACTTTTATTCTATTTATTTTTTATTATAGTTTATTCTTAAATACATTTTTAGTAAGACATTTGGGATTTAAAATCAGACACTTGTAATTTTATTTCTAAAAATTTAATGGAAAATTAAGCGGGATATAAAAAGAGTGGTTATTTAAAGAGATAAGAACTATATTATAAAAATTGTGAGAATTTAAATAAAAAAAATCATAAGATATATTATCAATGATCACCGCATTTTAATATATTTATTTATTCAAAATTTAAAATAAAAGATGCTTCACATAAGCTGTATTACTAAGAAATATCATACCTTAATAGCAATTATAATAACTTTTTTTTTCCATTCATATTCAAAGTTTTAAAATCCCACTTGCCGAAAAAATGGAGTAAAAAATACATAAAAGAAGTAATAATAATAATAGAAATTCATATTGGTGAAGAAACTCATAATTTTGAAACTCGGTCAAGTGACAAGGACCTGAGCTGGCACTCCTTTTCCAAACTACCACACCACGCCAACGAGAGAAGCGTGTGTGTATTACACGGCATTGAACATAAATGTGGTCAAATTTTCAAAAAATAATCTCCTTACCATTACTAATTTGCAAACAAAATTGTGTGCCTTCATACTTGAAAAATATTGTTATTTCCTTCTTCTAAAGAAGTTACGAAAATTGCTAAAAATTTGCCAAAATCATTCTTTTAATAATATTTAAAATATTAATTAAGCTACGATGCATCAATTACACCAAATTGCTATTAAATTTGTTACATGGTAAGTACAGTATAAGTTATAGTAAATAGTGCATGCATAAATATAAGACAATTGAAATACGGCAATAAAAACATAAAATTTTGTGTGCGAAGATTTTTTTTTTAATGAAAACAAAATAAACTTAAAATTAAGCATTACAACTGTTTTAGAAAAATTAAGTAGATGGCAGAAACTCTTTAATGAAGACTTTAAAAAATAATTCTTTATTTATTTGAAATTAATTTGTCTCAAATTAAATGTAATTTAATTTATTATATGACATATTTACAACTGAAATTTCCTTCTGGGATTAATAATTTTTTTTTTGGTTTGAATGAATTGTGTTTGAAGCATTTTTAACCTTTCTTTCGTTATGAACGATGAATAAATTTTATATGACTTATTTTTTGCATGTGTTTAATATCAGTTAGAGGAAACTTTATGGGTATAAAGATATAAATTCTATAAAAATTTTATTAGCAAAAATTAATTTTGGTAAGGACATAAGGTTACAAACATATTTTCTTGAAGCCATTATTTTTAAATTAAAATAATATAGTATGAGAAACATTAAAATATTTTTCTCTTTAAAAAATAATCCTCTATCCTTAACTATTCATAAAACAATTCACAACAATAAAATATATTTTAACTATTAATAAAAACGAAATGAAATTATCCCAAAATATGAATATAAACATTAAAACTATTTAAACTGCACGTAAAAATATTAAATACGTAAATTAAAGAATCTATTCTCTATAATAGAAATATGACTTTAAAATGAAAAGTTTAAATTCCCAGTATTCTTTTTGCTACAAACTTACTTCATTGTCTCAAATAGAAACCTATATACTTTTGTATATCTTAGAGATATTATATTTATTATTAACGTAACCACTTCGAGGAAGCAAGTTTATTTTATGATCACCTTGTACTTGACTGATAAAAAAAGACATAAAATTTGGAATCATTAAGAAGCAAAATGGTTACAGTTATTGTTTGGGATTCTTGGAAGTGTGTTTACTTCATAAAATAATTTTCTAGTCGATCAGTTGATGCATCCAATAATGACACCCTTTTAGTTAAAGGAGAAAAAAATTTTACGCGTTATTAGATTTTTCAGGAAAGCTTGCTGTATTATTTTCACTCCACTGATTCAGAAAATAAAACACGATATTTCTCAGAATCGTGAAAGACAGTTGGACCTTAAAATTGTTTCGAAGGAACAGCTTAATCCAAGAAACGAAAAACTCTTTTAAATCGTTTATTTGACTCTTTAAATTATAGGGCGGAATTATATTGCTTATTAAGTTGTTATTCAATAGTCTGTGGAAACCAATAAAGATCTTCATAAAAATATTCCAATGATTGAATACAATTTCTTCTCCATTCCTTTTATCATTTAAGGTATCCGACTGGTTGCGACAACTTTTTTTTTAAAAAAAAAGGAGATAAGGGGAATTTTTTGTTATTTTTAGATTTGTTTAGTGCATTTTAAGAAAAATGTGCTAAATTTAACAAGAGAAAAAAATTATTCTTACTAAAATGGGAAAAAATAGGTAAAAATTGACAAAAAAATAACATAAACACAGTCCATTCTGTATCAAAAGTTTATGAACAAATTTTCAATTTTTTCAGTCTAATGTGTTGCTATTTTATTCATTTTTGAAATGACTTTCAGGATAAGAGATATTTTCTTTTTTACAAAAACTAGAGCACTTTACTCAGTTATTATACGAAATTGTTTAAAAAAAACAGTGATTATATTCACATAAGGGACTGTAAATTTTGTAATAAAGCAGTGATTGATAAATCTGAAGGTTAAAACAATTCTACTATTATACAGAACTTACAGAAAATTTTTTATAATTAATTATCTTCAAAACTTTTTTAGGAATCGCTGACCCCGTTTGAATATTTTCAAAAAATCCCATTTCGAGTAAAACGCGTTTTAAAATATGACATTTTGGTTAAAGTAATGGCATCTGCTTTTACTAAAACACTTGTAGTTTTTGTTCTAGTAAACAGAAAATAATAAACTTGGTATTTTTATAAAGCTAATAAGATAGCCCATAAAATAAAACCATAAAAAAAGTTGTCAATTTTTGGCAAAATTCACGATTTTAGTTTAATCGAATATCTTAAAGCTAAATTTAAAATCCTTTTAAAACTAATACCTTATTTAATACTAAAATTTTAAAGAATATAATATTTTTGACTATTTAAAAATGGCGTTATATTTTTAATTGGTATGGCTAATTATTCTGAATATTTTTTACAAATTTTTCTTTACAGGAATCACACACAAGCGTTTTTTTTAGCACAAGAATGGCTCTGGGTGTGATCATGAATTCGACACCCGAAATCGTGAAATGGCTTATAGAAATACAATTTATTCGTCGATTGTACCGGTACCGGTGACCCTAATTAATGTATACATATATGTGCGCTTATTTCGAAAAAAGTTCCGAGACTGAAATTTATGACATTTTCTGCAAAAGTAAGTATTTGTCCAATATTTTTTTTTTTGATTCTATGTATTATTTTATTGTAAAAACATTAATGATATTTACTTTTTGTAAGCTCTGCTCATAATAAAATTTGCTCTTAAAAAAGTCATTCTTCATTTCTTATTCTTCATTTTCAGATTATTTTTTTTTAATTTCATTTTACTGCAGCAAACAAACATATATTAGAACGTTAAAGTAATTAAAGTATTAAGTAAATTCATGCATTAAAGTAATTCATATATTCTTTGATCTATCGAAGTAATACACACACACACATTCGCTGATTTTTTTTACGTATAGCGAAGTGCATTTCAACAGTTATTCGGAGAATCGTATAATATTTGTTTAAACATTTTAGTTGGGTTCTTACGAAAACAGAAAATTCTTACTAATTTTTAAAACACGAATCGTTATTAAACAATTCAATGAAATGTTATTTCATTACTTTTAAATAATTAAAAATTCATTAGTTAAATGTATGTCATTAAAATATTTTTTCTGAACTGACTCAATGGTTTTTAACAATTTCATTAAAATTAGCATATGTTACTTAGTTTGATTTCAGAATGTATTTTTTATACTAAAAATGGGAAAAAAATGGGTTGTAATTGAATGATGATTCGATTAAAAATATCATTCAGAAGATGCTATTTAAGACACATTAGTGATAACTATTTGAAAAGAACTATTTAAAATGTTTAAATGGAATCTTCAAAATTGTAAGAGCGTCACGAAATTCGTCCGCGTTTCGTTGCTAATAACAAAATTAACCGCGCAAGAGATTGCACTTAATATTTCTATAAATACAGTAAAAAAGCACAACAGGTATTCTGCATTGAAAAATGCAATATCATCTAACACCCTTAATGACTACTCTTGGATTGGATTTTAAAAAGTTAATATCACATTTGTTTTGTTCAGTTTTAAACAAAGAGAGAACGAAACCGCGTAAAATATAAGCAAAATGGTACATTATTTTAATAAGTAGGTAGAAAGAGTTCACTGCTTTTTTTTTAAGAGATAAAGATTCTGTTTTAGTTATAAAAAATATAAATTATGATAAAAAATCAAAATGTTTATTAAAATGATAGAAGATCTAAAATTAATATTTTGTACTCGTGTAATTCATTCATGAGAAATTTTTATACCTTCTATTTCACTGAAACAGCTTGCTAATAGTAAATTATTTAAAATTCAAAGAAAATATTAAATTGCAAAGAAATGTACATTTTAATATGAAGGTTGTAATGTATATTTTAGACAGTGTGGTATCTAGAAAATATAGTTATTTCTAGTCAAAATATTAAAGTTAAAAAAAAATCAATGGCATTACTTTAAATCTGTTTCAAAGTACTAAAAACATTTCTTTTACATATTTTTAAAAAAAAATATAGAGCAATTTATAATTTTTGGAGTGCGTTTTGAAACGTTTTTGGAAAAAGAATAAAACTTGCAGGTTATAGAAGAACTGTCGTTAGTGGAAATAAATTTATTTTTTTTAAATACTTTCCATTTCTTTTTACTTATTTTTAGTTAATAATCCACATATTAAAAATGCACATAACATTCAATTAAGAATTAATGATTACGCAATCACTTAATGAAAACATTATTGAAATTAAATTGTATTGATCAGCATACTTGTGTGCTAGAAAAGTATTATAGCAAATACTATTTGAGATTTACAAAACAAGCTAAATGCTATCAAAATAAAATAATTAGTTTTACTTCCACTTGTTTGAAATCAGTTAACATAATTTTTATTCTGACTAATGTAGCAATTTTAAAATTTATTTTATGGGACTTACTGAAAATTATTTGCAGAAACTGATTTTTTTTAACCCTTACCATGTTTATAGTGTCATTTTGTAAAGATTCAAAATCCATTATGCTCAGCAGTATGTTGTATATATTCTATCATACAGTATAATACATGAAATAAATATGCCACATTGAAAAATGTACGAAATTCATTTTATCAATAGCGAACAAAAACATTCAAAATTAATGATAACATAACTTGTGTGTATGTAAAATATTTTGTATACACCTTTAAGAAAAAAGGAAATAATAATCTTAAAAACAAAAAGTTGTTATGTTTAAAAATGAGTAATCAAAAACAATGAATACATTTTAAAAATCAGTTTTTTATGATACAAAGAAAAAAAGGCATCAAATCTAGGATACACAAGATATACTTGCACAATTTTTACTCTTCATGGTAGCTTTTATATTTATTTAAGACATAGAGAAAAATAATTTTGAATTATTTTAGAATTTGAAAATAAGACGGAAACTATAATCAGAAATTATTTATATTCATATAAGTAACATTTACACAGATTACAGATAAATAAAGAATTACAAATTACAAAAGAAAAATTTTTGTGTTTATACTAAATATAGTGTGTTTCATGGTCGTGTTTAGTATCAACTAAATTATATAATATCAGAAAAATGCGTGTAATTGTAACAGTTCACTATACATGTTCAGCAATTTTAGAAATTATTCAAAATATTTCATATAATTTAAGAATCAAAATTTCTCAAAAGCATTTTTTTTTAAACAATGCTATTTATATCTGTGCTAACTGCAAATTGTACACAGAATTTCACCAGTAATTTGTTTACTGCTATATTGTAACTGTTTCTCCTGTGAATACTCTTGAATGAAATCGGGATTTTTAGTTTAAAACATAACAAATTTTTGAATTTCTTTTAAAATAATGCATTAAACTGTATAAATTGTTATTCTCATTTATTTCTCGACCGAAAAGACAAAGAAATTTTAAAAAAATAAATAATTGAAAATGAATTATCCTACTTACCCCATGAAATCTTGAGTATTTATAAAAAAAATTTAGTGTCAGATTAAAATTGGTTCACAGAATATACAAATACTTCCCAGAAGTACTACCAAGTGTATTCGATTTTTGAAAACTGAAGGATAAGTTTCTACGTAAATAAGGGACATGTATTTTAATTAGCACAACAAGTAAATCTCATGACACTGTTGTGATCATCGAAAAAAAATACGGAGGGGGGGGGGCTGCTAAAGTCATCATGTATGTGCCCATAGCCCCTTTATCATTGGCTACATTTTGTGACGGTCGAAGGCGTGGAAAAAAGATTCTTTCCATGGGGGGTGGTCTGCTTTTCCAATTCTATTAGTGATCCTGACTGCCTCTGGATTTCATAGCACTGACGTCAGTTAATGGCAATATGGTGGTCAGAAAAGATTTTAAAGGCAATAAACATTACAGCTGTCATTCACCTTAAATAGCAATTGAAAAACGGAAAGGAATGAGTCTGAAGAAATCATTGAAAGAAAAATGTAAAGAATTATATTTAAGTCAACTATATTTAAAAAAAAAGCGCATGGAAATGTTAAATGAGGTTTTTTAAGCGGATTTATTTTATAAAATTCTAAAGGAATCTTCAAATCTGATTCAGATAAAATTTGTAATCAGCTATCATGTATATTAGACTTCACTTTAACATATAAAGATGAGCATGTAAATTTATTTATATGTTTACCTAAATTACATTTAAACCTAAATTTATATAAACATATAAATTTAGGTTTGCTAACCTACGTTTAAATATACCGAATCAATTTGTGTTGTAGTTATTTATGGATATCATTGATAATAAAGTTTAAAATTCGTGAGCAACTGAATATTTATATCAATAAAATCAAAAGTAAAAAAAAAAGGACAAACATATATTTAAAAAAAATACAAATTAACTTCAAAATGTTTCTTCTAAAAATACGCCGATGTTTAAAATGATAGACACGGGGTAAATTCATTAAAATTAACGAGAGATGAATGCAAATTTCAAATTTGAATCAAGATAATTTTTCTAAATTTCATTTTCCGACTATCAGATCTAAAAATATTTTAAATCTCATAGGAAATTTAGTTGAATATTTTTTTAAATCTATTCAGTTCATAACTAACTAAATTTATCAACGCAAAAATCTATAAAAAGTACATTTTGTTCTGAGAAAAAAGTTAAATAATTTAATTATATTTCATTCAAATAATTTTCTTGCCATATATATAAACATCATCAAATGAATTTTAAATTTTTTTTAAACAAAGATTTAAACTCTGCATAACAAATAACGTTAGAAAAATACGAGAGCACTTTGATATAGAAAAAAAAAGATTATAGCCTTAAAAATATAAAATGAAGATTTTTAAAGGCACATCTCCATTCCTTGAAATACTTTCTACTCTCTCTTTCCAGTTAATGCTTTCTAATTAAAACTGATCGTATCTTTCGAAAAAGGAAGGGGAAAAAATGTTAAAAAGATTAAATCTGAATTTCATCTACCAGTATATGCGAAGAAGGTAGATATATGGAGTACCATCTTTTACATTTCTTCTGCGTTTATGTTCAGGGTTATGAAGCTTTTCCATGTATAAAACAAGCAAAAAAATATCTCCATACAAATCAAAACTAAAGAAAAGTTAAAAGCGGGCGAGGGGAGTGGGAAGGCTATACACAACACTAGAATGTGCATTTTAGATTACGAACCGAAAAATGTAGACACTTTAAACGAGGGAACAAAAAAACTATATATATATAATAAACACCACGCATTATTAAAAAAGTTTCCATACGCAGTAGAAAACATCGAAAAAATTGCTGAAAAAAAAGACCTCGTATAACAACAACACGAAAGTTTCGGTAGAAAAAAATCATTTTACGCGACTGTTAGATGCCTTAACCAGGCACAAAAATAACCTTTTACTACGAGAAATGAGCAGGCTCGAGACTTCGCGATAAGGGAAACGAAATCCCAGTTATCACGAATGCTTGGGCCCTCAGAGAAAATGGAATGAAATATCTGGTATCAGATTCTATAGGGGAGAGCTGCTTGCTCAGATACTTCTAGTGCATTGTGAAGTGAGCCGGACGGTCCGGCACAGTCCATATTTTTTGCCTGTACTGTCAGGGCGTAAGAACGACGTACGAAAAGAAAAAAGAATAAAAAATCAAAAGCGTCGACGAGGAGAAAGTCGAGGCAATACCGGAAAAAGTAGAGCGGTGGAGGAGAGAGGCGATGTATATTGTATTCATGAGTTAGATTTTTTTCTTGTTGTTTTGTTATCAACTTCTAAGTATTTCTTTCAAATAAGATAAATTCTTTAAATTGCATCCTCAGTCGAGAATTTTTGGTAGGCTTCATGCGTCATTTAATCTTCAGAATCCAATGAATCTTTAAATATGTAAATTTAAATAAATAAAAAGAAATCCATCAACCAAAACGGCAATTTTTCGGAACATAAAATGATAATCAATTCATGGCTCTAACAGTACTAAATCGGGAAAAAGGAGATAAAAAAGAAATCAAGAAAAATTTATGTCATTGAATATATCTTGCTTTGTGCATTTTAATATGGAATTCATGCATATTTCTAGTTGTATTACTGGCTCGTTCGTCACTCGTAAGCGCAGGCGTAGGTAGCTTCCGCCGTATCAATGATGCGGGGCCTCCAAGTCTTAGGGGCCCCGAAAAAGAGTCATCAAGGAATTTAGATACAGAGCCTACTCAAGACTAACTACCAGTGCTCGTAAAATATAATAAATTGACTATGCACTTTCTGAGAAGATTTAATTAAATAAAAATGAATAACTTGATTAGACAACTGTTAAAAGCAAGTATTTTTATAGCAATTATTATTACTAATATCAGCATATTTTTAAGCTATAAGCAATATAAATGATTACATTTCTGTGTGTATTTAACTTACAACATTTCAGTCAGAAGAATAATTTATAATCAAATATGCAAGTTTAACGCGTACTTGTTAATAATATGTTTTCTTTAGAAAATGTTTAATCTTTAAAAATCGGAAAAATAACAAGTATATTTTATATGAAACAATTGATATTTTATAATACTTGAGTATGTTAAATGATCAAATGTTTTAAATAATCAAATAAAAAATTTTAAAGGAAGGAGGTAGAGTGAGTGTTTTATTAACGTCGGGCTATTAAGAAACACAAGGGCTATTGGCGATGACTTCGTAATTTTGAACCTCGGTAAAAAGACGAAGACGATACCTTAAGATGGTACCCTCTCCTCAAACTACCACGCCACGTCAATGAGAAGACTTTGAGCCTTGGCAGAGTTAAAGTGCATCAGCCCCTCTACACGGCGGGTCTTCAGTGGCACTAGGACTCGAGCTCATGACGTATCCTCCACAGGAAGGAGGTAGAAGGATATTAATATTATCTCCTTCCTTATCCTTCCTTCTTTCGCACGATAATAACTCGGAATTGACGAGAAACATTGCAAACAGAAAAATATTTGGATTTCCCATCGTTTTATTGACGCATTCAACGAAACTTTATGCAATATTATAGAATATAAGGAGCAGAAATTTCTTTCCACTCACATGAGCAGGTAAAGAGCCTGGATTAAATGCGATTTCTTATTAACTTAAATAACCTTAGATTTCTTAAATTTCGTTGTGTCTTAGATCTATCATAGCCTTCCATAAAATCAGTACTTGTCCAAAATATGAGTAGTTTATAGTTGTCAATCAAATTAAAAGATAAGAAAGGCGTTGCAAAATGTACATCTTTATACGTCGAGAAACAGCTGTTTTACTCTAATACAGAAGCAAATAAAAATTCAAACAATTGCAATAATTTTGCCATACTAATTACAGTAATGCATCGTGACAAACGCGCGTCACTTCTATCATATGATCACAAAAGGGCAGCGATACCATCAAATGGTAGGAAATGGAGTCCTGAATGCACCGACTCATGTTGGAAGCGACAGATATGTTGAGATTTGGTGAATTTATTGAAGGTATAGAAAAAAGCCATCTCCACAATTCAAGGGAAACCGTACAGCTCTCAAAAGACTGGAGAAATTATTGCCCATTTGAACTTCCCTCGCTCAGCCTGGAAGCCTTGATAGGAATGGAAGCGGTCTTAGTTATCTTTTCCGTTTCTTCTCTTTATATTTTTCTTTTCCTCTTCTTTTTTATATATCTCTTTTTGTCTCAGTTTCTGCGGCGACATCGTATTTCAATTCTGGTCAGGATTTCGATTTCAAAGTTTCTTTCTTATCGGATCGAAACAAAACAAGAAGGAAGAGAAAAAAATGTGACCAAAAGGAAAGCTTCCATCTTTCCAGGGTTGCCACACCCAATGGTCATTTTATCGCCAATCATGTGCTAAAATACCGAAGATATCGAATTCAGTAAACCATACCAATTTCTTCAATTGTGATGCACATACATTCATATATGGACCCATTTGTTCAAATTAGAATAAATAAAAAACAAAATCCTTTATTGATTGCGAAAAATTTAATGAATTATTCTTCAGGTCAAGCTCAACAAAAAGTTCAGCATAAAGGGAAAAAAATCAAATATTCAAGACAAACAAATTATAATACATTTGTTAAGCTACAATAACAGATATATTACGTTTATTGCATTTTCAAAAACAAAACAAAAAATGCTATTTTTTTTTTTACAGCTCATGACAAAAAAAAAATTAATAGAATAATAAGAAAAAAATTTGTCACAATCAGTGTGTTAAAAAAGTATACTCAAATCTATAAGCATGAGTAAATGTCGATAGTGCTACAATATAATTAACCCGTCTCCTGGTTATAATATCTTGCTACCATAAAAGGCTTTTTGGATTTTAAATTAAATTTGAGTTCTTTTATTTTATAAAAATACATTCACTCTTTTCTATCTATGAGAATCTATATATCTGCTAAAATATATAAACTTCCTTTCGAAATAATTGTTAGAAGAACATAAATAAAAATAAAAATTGAAGCAAACAATTTCAATAGCGCAGTTTAACTTCATCATCTAAAGAATTTGATTATTTATAATTTAATATCAAACCACTAATTGAATAACTAATTTTATCTGATGTTTTTTACAAAGACCCCAAACCGGTTTCAATTTTTTCAAAGATTATGACGTTGTTCAGAGGCGTATAATAGAATAGTTGCGTATAATGGAGAATATTAGCCCCCCCCCCTCCATCAAAGTAATGTTTTACGCCCCAAGTCAGATCTTACAGAGGATTGCAAAACCATAACCCTTAGGCCCTCTAGGATTCTGGGCACCCTAGAGATCCGGGGGTCAGTGTAGTGTGTGATGTTCATTGACTAATTTTTGATTTGCTTCACTTAAATGATACATCAATTACTACAGTCCTTTAAAGACAGAGCACTTTCATTCACAAATTATTTGTCAAGCTATGATGAAATTTTCAGTAATTTAAAACAATACCATGCAAAATGAGTTTTGAAGAGTATTTAGATATTTTATCATAACATCCCTCCAATTTAAATAAATATAAAAATATATATGATATTGGTAATTCTTTTAAGTATATTACACATAATCAAATACAACATTTTTCTATTAGTCATATCTAAGCAATTCGTGGTCATTCTTCTGAATCACGTTCTGATAGTTATAATAGTTCTCTAATAGCTACTCTAAATAGCTCCTCGCTTAATTTAGATTCTTATCACTTTATATGAATGCAAATATCAATTTAACTTTGAGTCATTAAAGAATTTCTAAGAATAAATAAGTATTTTGGTCCCAATCCACTGAAATAGTCTACTCAAATCGTAAGTGCTTTCTGTGTCTTCAAGGCAAAATCTGACGCTTTTACATTATATAAGTACAATTACAAATAATGAGAATACCTTTTGACATTTAATTTGAATTTTGACTCAATCATTATAATTGTTTAAAAAAAAGATTGATAACTACACTACATTTTTCAATTGTTTAGGTCACGATCTACTAAAACAATCGATGTAAGCTTTAATCAAGTACTTTCAGAGTCGTTGAGGTAAAATATGTCTTCTGATAAGGAAGATATGATCGAAATAATCGTTTCTAAGTAAATCGTAATCTGAATATTGTCCATGAGTAGAATTCAATGACATTTTACTCATAAACATGACAAATTCTGCAATTATACATGCGTATTCCTCCAAAATAACACGTGCAAAAAAAATTGTAAAGTATTTATTTTGAAACCAAAAACGCAAAACCTTGAAACACAATATAGCTTTTAACATATGCTTACCCAGTTTTCCTTTAAAAAAGAGCATTTCAGTAAAAGGTGACGTCAAGCATGGGTTTTCAAAATTATCTGGATAAAAAAGTCAAGAAATAATTGATAATTGTTGTTATCCCGTAACAGCAGCAAGTGAAAAAGATTGAATATCTGAGTTTTAAATGACATTTATCCGTCATTCTTATCATTTATCTGAAAAATACGTGTAATGACGAAACTAAATTACTTGACTGAAATAGTAGATCGAAATAAGGATTAGAAGTAACAGGTTTTTATAGATCATCTGCTCTTGATAATATTGAATGAGGAATAAAAAACAGTTTAGAAGATATTATTGCATAAAGATATAAGAAGTAGTCTCATAATTTTTTCAAAGAATCCTCGCATTAGTTATTAAAGCATTTTTTTTTTACTAAGATAAAAATACCCTGAGGAGTATTATGGAGCTTATTTTAGTGTTTCAAGATTCTTAACTCTGCAGGTTTAAATCTTAATTTGAATTCGAGGTGTGATAATTACCATAAAGTATAGATTAAATAAAAAATCTTGAGCTACTTTATACTATAAGCAATAAAAAAAATGAAGGGAAGAATAGTGCTCAAAAAGGAAGCCATTTTCATTTGTGTACAGTATAGTTTGGGATTAATAATCTATACATCAAAAATTATTGTATTTTTTTTTGTTTAAAAATAAATTAGTGCTCATTAAGTGTAGAAAAAAATACCTAACCATAACTGCGTTGAAATTTCTTTTGTTAAATTTAGCTTTTTTGAAATTATAACTATATATACATTACTATTAGTATTATTTAGCTTTAGGAATGTTGAAATCTTTATTTCATTAAAGAAGTTCATAAAATATCGTTTCTTAATAATTTGATGAATTTATTTATAAATATATATATAGAAGCATACCAGAGAGAGCGGAAAAATGAAATCGAGATTTTCATGAAACGCGTTCTATTAGCTTTAAAGTTCATATCTAGTCAAAATCTATCATTTTCTTAAAAACCGTATTGTGTATTCAATAAATTTTGCAATTTTATTATGAATGGGTTACAGAAACTTCTCAATGAAATTTAAAAATGGTTACCTATGCAATGAATTTCTATCCAAACAGACGAAGAAATCGCAAAACAATTGTCACGCAGAGCCAAGAATAGCAACCCTGGCTTCAGAAGATCTAAAAAATCACAAACGAATTGCCGTAGCATCAAATAGCTTAGCTACAAAAAGATACTGAAAGCTACCGACCTGATCAATTATTCTGCATCCCTTTTGTTGTTGTATCTAGTGGAAACGGATATGAAACGCGCATGACATTGATCTACTACATATAAGAGAATTTTTATTGCTTGCATTTGGTTCCGTAGAAGAAAAAAACAAAGGATCCTATCAGCGACTCATCTTTTATGCATGATATTATAGCAATTTATACAGATTTAATGAATGCATCAAGGGAATAACAAAAGAAAGGGGTGCAGTCCAAAAACTTAACAATAAAATTTGAATCATGGGGCAAAGAAAGTTTAAAACTCAATATCCTGTTATTTTCTTGTACATGATATACTTTTTCTAAAAGTTAGGAAATTGTATGCCTCGAATTATACAAATCTGTACTTTTTGTATGGTATTTCTTTGTCCATTTTAAGCTTCTTTCTGTAGTTTTAATATTAATATTTTTGTTTCTGTTGTTTAAGGTATCTGACTACATTAGGAACCGTGATTCTGCAAAAACGTACAAGTGAAAATATTTTTTTTTAAATATTTAGTGCTCCTTGAATTGTAATATACATATAAAATTGCTTTAAGAAAATTATTTCAATAAAAAATGATTTAAATACAATTTTTTGGCCCCAAAAGGGAAAAAAATGACATTTTCAAACAATTCTGCTTTTGTGGAGAATGATTCTACAATAATAATATTTTGCCGGTATCACAGTGGCGCATACAAATATTTTTCAGGGGGTGGGGGGGGGCAAGGTCAAAAGTCCGCCATTCTCGTGTCATACCTCGCATATATCCATATGATGCCAGACGTATTATTTTGATTTTGTTGATTTGGGGAACAAAAAAAACCCCATAAATTAGTGGATTAATAATGAGTACAATAATTAACAAAATAAATTGTTAATTACCAATACTTGATTAAATTTTATGTGTTATATACATAGGATTATCATCAATCAGTGGCGCACACAAGGGAGGTGGACGTCTTAGAGATCCGGACCCTCCCCCCCCCAAAGAAGCCCTTGAGTTTTTTTTTCGATTGATGATGATAATCTTATATACATATATAACGTAAAATGTAATTAAGTACTTGTAATTAGCAATTTATATTATTAATTAATGCTAATTATTCATTCAATAGTTGATTTTTTATTGTTTTTAGTTAACAAAATTGACAAAATCTGAAGAATTAATTGGTTTTGCCTTGAGGTTTGCCTATATAAGTTGGGGGACTTTCGACCATGGACACCCTTGAAAAAGTTTTGTGTGCGCTACTGTCATCAATCGAAAAAAAAATTGTGTGCGCCACTAGAATCTATATATGTATAGGTAACCTCTATATATGTATAACCGGGGTTAAAAAAACCAGTTATGTTATTTCAATTGATAGTAACTCCGAAAACAAAATATTTCTTTCAAAAATTTTTGTTCAGGCTTTTTAGAGAGATCTTAACTATATGTAGGAGAAATATTAATATTATAGAAGCATTTTTTTCTTAAAGGGATAACGTTTCAAAAATATATCTTTTTTTCCCACTATTTGCCAAAAAATTGCATTCAAATAATTTTTTATTGAATATGAATGAATTGAATGTGAACGAATGAAATGAACTTTTATTCTTAGAACAATTTTATATCTTTTAAGAATATTATTACAATTCCTGTCTACTTAAAGGGACACAAAACATCAAAAAATTATTTATACAAAATCACGGTTTTGAACGTAGTCATTAACCCCAAAGTTGTAAATACCTATACTTGTATTTTGCTTATATTTTCCTTTAAAGCTTACTTATTTAGTAGTTTTGGAAATGTATCCTGAACAGTAGCGCACACAAAAAAATTTTGGGGGGGGGGGGGTCCATGGTCAAAAGTTCCCCAACTCGTATCATACCTCAAGACAACACCAATTGATTCTTCTGATTTTGTCGATTTTGTTTAAAAAAAACCGAATAAAATAAATTTTTGAATTAATGATTAGCATTAATTAATAAAATAAATTGTTAAGTACAAGTACTTTAATTAAATTTAACGTTATATATATATATAAGATTATCATCAATCGAAAAAAACTCAAGGGCTTTGGGGCTGGGTCCAGACCACTAAGACCCTCCTTGTGTGCGCCACTGATCCTGAAAGATTGTCTTAGAAATTATTAAAATTTAAGCGATTTAATAAAATATTCGAAATTTTTGAGCAATTATAATATATTTTTTTTTAAAAACCAAGAATTGATTTTGAGTAACTAAATACATACATTAATTATACAATTATTTCATTTCTCAGTCTCACATTGATTTTGTCCAGTCTTATGCATGCATCCCATTATGTATACAGCATTATAAATTTAATTTCAATTGCTTATTGTTAATAATTATTAAACTTAAAAATTAAAACTTGCTAGTTGAGAGAAAGAATAATGTAAAAAATTCCATGATCAGTCGTAAAGAACGAAGATGGCAACAGAGAAACTGTTGAAAGCTTATTTTCAACTAAATCGTCAATTTAATGGAGTACGTTCTATCAGTTTTGCAGTTCATATATCCTAACTCTAGTCAAAGTTTTTACTTTACTTAAAAAATTTATTGCATTTAATAAACTTTGCAATTTTAATTTGAGTCCTGTTACAGTAGCTTCTGAATGAAATTTAAAAGTCGTTATATATATACTTATGCAATAAATTTCTATCAAATAGACAAAGAAATCTCAAAGTAATAGCAAATTCACAATTTAAAAATTACTTTTTATTAATAATTATTTAACTTAAAATTAAATTTTCTAATTCAGTGCGTGAACAATATAAACTTTTAATATTAATGATGAAAACTAAGTTATTAATAAAAATGAAAGAAGTCTATTTTTTTCAGCCCGAATCGTCAATTTTATGGAATCCTTTCAAAGTTCATATTTTAGAACTCTAGCCAATGTTTTTCCTCGGAAATTAAAAAAAAAAAAAAAACCTTAAAGATTTAACAAAACATTCGAAATTAAAGAATTATAAAATGCTTTTTTAAGAAAAGCAAAAATGTGATTTTGAGTAACTAGACGCATTTTAATTATACTTCAATAATTTCCTTTCTCCAACTCCGTATTTAGACGCATTGAATTTCAAATCTTCTAATACATATTAGTAACTTTGATTATGCCTAAACCTATGCAGGAATTCCTGATACATAAATTTAGTTTCAATTACTTATTAATACTAAATGTCAGATTTAAAAATTGAACTGGCTAATTGCGAGAACAATATAAACTGTCTCGATTAATGATGAAAAACGAAGATGATAATAAAAACTGATACACAAACTAATTTCAACTTAATTATTTTAATATTTTTTAATTCGAAAAAGTTATGTTTAATATAATTCTTTGAATGAATTTCGTTGCTGGATATTTTTACAATGCCCATCTTCAGATACACTCGACAAAATTGCTATATTTTCATTTTGGAACTTTCTGTTTCCCTAAGGATTTATAAATTTCATGTTTTTGTTTTTATTTTATGGGTTCAGAAATACTAATATATACAGATTTTGTTTAAGTAAACTCCATTCTGTAGAATAACATCTAAATAAATAACCAATTTAATTTCACCAAACATTTTTTTTAAAGTTTAGCTTCGAAAATAGGGGGCTGTGTCTGTTTAAATTGGGGCTGGTCTACTTAGTAATATGAATACCTGGTATTTCGTTCTTTCTGTTTTAGCTTAAGGGAAAGCAAAGAAAAATGTGATGCATTTAAAACCAGACGTGTACTAAAGAAAAAGTTATTATAAATATTTGGAGAGAGTACAAATACCTTTTAACAATTCATAAGCATTTATTTGAACTCCTTAATTCTTCTTCAGGATCAATTAATAAAATACAGTAATACCTCGAGTTACGCTATACCCGAATTATGCGAATTTCAAATCTCGTCTGTTCCCCATCATTAAAACTCAGGCGGAATCATTGCCAGGGCATAATGAAATTGGAAATTTGATTGAAGAAATTTTCGATCTTGCCAGACAAATAAATTCAGAAGTGGATAATAATGATGTTCAAGAATTGCTGGATTGCCACAATCACGAGCTGACAATTGAGGAACTCATAGAAATACATGAGTAAGAGCAAGACATTGAAGAACTTCGAGTCTATAGACCCAGTTAAATCGCAAGATCGAATGACGCTTGGGCATTTGACTGAAGGCCTCAGTTTGATTGAAAAACTGCAACAAATTTTAGAAAATACATACTCAAATGAAGAGCGTGTTTTTTCAACAAAACAAGGAATAAAAAAATCATTAGCAAGCTACGTGAAATTTTGTGGAAGAAAAAAAAACTCTTTTAGCCAGTGGACTACTTGTTGGATTTAACCTTCTACATCACAAAAAACTTTGGCTGGGGATTTTGTATTTGTGTTATATAAGAATTTATTAAACATTTTCTTTTCAAAATTATTATTTTATTTCGTCTTCGGCTACAATTAAAAATAATTTATATGTATTAAGGTATCCGACAACTTGCGAGAACTTTTTTTTAAAAAAAATGGAGATGTGGAGATTTTTTTGTGGTTTTTATATTTGTTTAGAACATTGTAACATTGTAAGAAAAATATGCTAAAATTAAGAATATAAAAAGAAATTATGATTACTAAAATGGGTAAAAACTTACAAAAAATTACATAAATTACATAAAAAATTACATTCTGTCACTAAAGTTAATAAACAAATTTTCAGTTTTTCAATTCTGATGTATTACTATGTTATTCATTTTTGAAATGAACTCCAGGATAAGAGATATTTTATTTTTTACAAAAACTAGAGCACTTTATCTTAGTTATTACATGAAATAACTTAAAATAACAGTGATTATATTCACATAAGGGACTGTAAATTTTGTAATAAAACAGTGATTGGTAAATCTAAAGGTTAAAACACACTTCTACTATTATACAAAACATACACAAAAAATTCAGTTAATTATTTTCAAAACATTTTTAGTAGTCGCTGTCCCCGTTTGAGCATTTTCAAAACAACACATTTCGAGTAAAACGTGTTTTAAAGTATGACATCTTGCTTAAAGTAATGGTGAGTTCATGGCCATAACCACTAGACTACAGTGGCCACTGAAACTTAAAACGAAAGTTTTCATGTATTTACCAACAAGATATTTGCATAATTCTTCTCACAAAAATTTATTTTATTTTCGTAAAAACATTAACAACTCTTAAACTTTTACAGAAAATTATTAAAAATTCTTGAAATACAAGTAATGAATTGTAAAATAAATTAAGTCTTTGTTAAAAAAAAATATTATTGACATGTTTTCTACGCAGCGTTTTATTTATATTAGGAGTTATATGGAAAGAATCGATTGAAAATGCAATAAAAGCCTCATTTCTCTTGTTATAAACATTTTTAACTGTAAAGCTATGTCTAGATTGTATTTTTACCAATTAAGATCTTTTCGATAAAAAAAAAAATTTTAATGGATTATATCAGTGTCGAAAAAATAATGTCACAATCAAATTTTAGTTAAAAACGCAAACAAGAAAGATATTATTTATTAATATTGTTAAAAATTGCATTAATAAAAACTATTTTTAATTAGTAGCTTGTACAAGTGAATCTCATTATTCCACACAAAAAAAGGTTTTTTTCCTCTCGTTCAAAATTTTGTAAATGCACTTTATAACAAATTTACCTTGTCGATATGCGTGGTCTTATAAACCATTGTAAAGCAAAAATGAAGCCCACAATTCAAATGTAAAGAATATAAAAAGACAAAATATTTTTCAGACAGATATTGTAGTTTTTCTATGGTTCGTATGTCATAGTTAGAATTTGACAATGGCAAAATATTTTAACTTTTCTGTGTACGAGAGCTTATTATTTAAAAAGATTTATTAATTGTATTTTAATTTTTTAAACCTACTGTGTTAACAATCGAGTTCTGATTAAAATTACAGTGAATAAACTTTGGTTTATCACTCACTGCGGCTTTTGTAACAAATTTTTAGAAGTGATTTTTAAAAAATCTGATGAGATTACTAATACGAAACCTGATTGTGAATAGAATTGGTTTTAAAAACTTATGATTTAATTAAAGTTAAATCTTAAAATTAAGAGATGTTCCACTTTGTTAGATAAAAATTCTTAGTATTACTTTATAAAAGTTATCTTTTTTATATTTAAAATGTTTTTGAATACGCTTTTTTATGGTGTTTTTATGCATTACCTAAAAAATTAATTGTTACCATTTTAGTAAATTTTTTAGTTAATATAACACACAATATATACAGTAAGAATTTATTATTCGAATAAATAAGAAAAAAAATTTAATTATTTTTTAAAATAAAAATAATTCAACACTCGCAAATGTAAAAAATAGTATTAGTATAACGATAAGTGGTAAGAAAACGTATTAAATAATTAACGGTTTACAATTAATGTGCATTTTTAACAGAATAAATTTTTATTGTATTATTATTTTTATAATAATATTTCTATAGCATCTC
The DNA here is from genome assembly GCA_019973975.1 of Trichonephila clavata. Lineage (NCBI taxonomy): Eukaryota > Metazoa > Arthropoda > Arachnida > Araneae > Nephilidae > Trichonephila > Trichonephila clavata. The sequence goes on from BMAO01016681.1 coordinate 733,914, forward strand.
AGGGCAGTTTTTTTAATGAAGGATAAACAATTCAGATCTTGAGGTTGAGGATAATCTCTATTATATAATAAATATACTTAACCTAATTTGTTTGCATTCACATATATAGAATGCGCACTGATAGGATTAAAATCTCTCTCTATTTTTTTTATTTTATAAAAGCCAAACACTATATATATATACAATAGCACCTATGCAATTAGTGCACGAGCTCTCCAATATTTTCCGACAATTTAACTAAGACTAATTAGTGCAGGGCACACGACCAAATCTTCAGCGCTCATAAGCTGACCAGAGTCATAGAGTACAGTCCAGACAGTCATGACCAGTCAAAAGTCTAAAATGAGCTACAGCAGTTTTTCTAGGAGCCCCAGGGATCCAGAACGTGTCCTTGTACAAGATTGCCCAATTCTGTCCTTCAACATCTTCTCAACTTTCATTTTAAAACTATGCTTAAAGGCCATATTTGAAATCCTAGCAATTCTTTGGATCACAAGGACTCCTTTCTTAGTAAAAATCTGTATATATATATATATATATATATATATATATATATATATATATATATATATATATATATATATATATAAAGGACAAAAGCAATCCACATTCACTCATCAGGATATCTCCGGAACTATTAAACCTACAGACAATTGGTTGACATGTTCATTTCATGGAGTAGAGATCCACTAAGAATGGATTTTTCGAAGAGTGTTTAAGGGGCGTTATAGATAAATATTCCAGTTTTGAAACTATAAGAATTACAGATCAGGACCGGCTCTAGCAATTTTGCCACCCGGACAGAAATGAAAAACGCCGCCCCTCTCCCCAAAGTAAAAAACAAACAAACTATTATTAAAAAAAGATAAAAATTGTTCATAAATGCACACCTGTAAAACTTGAATATTCCTTGCCAAGAAAAAGGGAGCGAACAGTACACACACACACACACACATATATATATATATATATATATATATTAAAAACTTAAACATAAAAAATTACCACTGTTTTTTTTTTCTGACTTTTTATTCTGAAAACTTTCTGATCAATTTGTTCAGCTATTTCTTGTTCGATAGCCAATGTAGCGAAGCCATTTAATCTATCTTTAGAATTTGTGAACTGTAAGAAATTTTTTATTAATTTTAATTTTGAGAAACTAATATCTACACTTGCCAAACTTATTAGCAAAGAAAGTAAAATAAATGCAATAGCAAATTCTAAAACAAAAATAAATTTTAAAACTTCTCAACTGGTTTTTTTTTTTTTTTTTTTTTTTGTGCCAGCTAAAGCTGAAACTGACATTATCTCATGTGCTCAATCAAGCGCGTTTACATCCAATGATTCTCCGTCGGTCAACATCATTTCTAAATTTTTACAGTTTTTAATTAATTAAAGTTTTAAGGGATCTCTTAATTCATATATATTGTACAAAAATTTAAAACAATTACTGTCAGTACTCATTAAATTAAATCTGCATTTAAAGACACATTAACTGCTTCTTCCAATGTAAAAAAATAAAACTCTATCTTGAATTTTAATTTAGGATATTCCATCGGATCATCTTGTGCTTCATAATTAAAATTTACATTTTTCCGTCGAACTCTGTGACGTGGCTGCGTCACCTCAAAGTTAGCAGAGATATCAATCTCGACGGCCAGTTCTTTTGCATCAAAGTGCATCTAATCACACATCCTTAAAAAAATCTCTACAATTTCTTGAGAGTTCCATAGTAAATCGTAATATTTTGTTTGCAATAGCTTGCTTATTGGATTTTAATGCAATTAAAGATTTTATACCAAATAATGATGGCCATAGGAACTTGCATTGTTAAGTAGAATTTAATAATCCAGAGGCCTCATCTCTTATAGAGTTCTCAATTCCAGCATTATTATAAAAACTAAGCCTCATAAAAACCTCCCAATTGATAACTTAAGGGTTTAATAGCGTCTATTCAACTTTCCCAGCTATTTACACTAAGGGGCTTTAAAGTTTTATGCCCACATTTTAATAATATAACCTAACGAAAAGTTAATGAAAAATTTTTTTTTGAACTATATTAAAAATAGTAGAGAGTTCTAAGGATGCTCTTGCCATTTGATTAACGACCAAATTTAAAAAGTGGCTACTACATGGCACATAGATTGTTCGCGGATTTAACGTTCTTATTTTAAATTGAGCCCCTGATTTCTCACCTTCCATATTCACTCCGTTATTGTAGGCCTGCCCCCGCATATCTAGCAAATTTAGCCCTATTTTTTTTTAAGTTTCTCAACTATTAAATTTGAAGGTTCTCTTCCAGTTAATCTTTCAACCGGAAGGAAACAAAAAAAAAAAAACTCGCATTAGTTTTACGATAATTTTGTTAGAATTAGATTTCTCAATACATGTATACCTTACTATAAATGTCATTTGTTCGGTCTTGCTGGCATCAGGGACGCTATCTAAAATTATCGAATAATATTTAGCTTGTTTAATTTTATGAACAATGTATAATTTAATATTCTCATATAAAAGAGAAATGATCTCGTTATGAATATTTTCTCCTGGATGGATGAATATTTTCTCCTCTACTTTAACTTCTTCCAAATTTTCCATAACAAAAAAAGTATTTTTAAAATTTGGTCCAAATGCCGCCCCTAAAATTTGTCGCCCCGGACATAGGTCCGGTTTGTCCAGACCTACAGCCGCCCTTGTACAGATATGAAATTTAGTAAGCATGTTCCTTTCATTGGGTAGAGATCCGCTACAAAAGGGGTTTTGCGGTAATTAATCCCTAAGAGGCGTTGCGAGGAATTAAGAGGCGTTATAGAATAAAAAAATCCTGTTTTTGAATTGTTAGACCCCATACTTAAAATCTGTTAAGCATGTTTCTTTTGTTGAAGTGAAATTTTCTAAGAATGGGTGTTACGAAAATCAACTGTCAAAAGGGGTTGCGGGACTTAAGCATTTTTTCGGTTTTTGAACTATTAGATTTCTACTTGAAATCTAGCAAGCATGATTATTTTGTTGAGTAGAGATCCACTGAAAAATGTTTTCGGAAATCCATTTTGAGAAAGGAGGTTACAGGACACGTAAAACATAATTCTGCTTCAATTTTAGAAATTATTATTCAGAAGTCCTATCATTTTTAAATCAAGAGGAGAGAGTTATTAGAATGTTTTTCGATATAATCGAATTCTTAATACTAGAACTTATATATCAATAGTTTATATATGTATAAACACTATAAATTCTTCCTACACCATGAAATACCTAGCGAAGTGGGTGGGTCAAGTCTAGTGAAAACATAATTGACAAATTATACATAAAATTCATCAATTTTAATTTATAAAAATAAAGATGGATACATTTTATTTAAAATATGGATATACACAAAAGACAAGCTACAATATTTAAGCATTGTAGAGATTTCAAAAAAGTATTTGCTTTAAATTACTCTTTTATCTTTTACATTCTACATTACTCTATTTACACTTTTTGTTCTAATTTGCAGCAATTATTTTTTTTTATCAAATTGTTTCATTTTTATTAATTGTTTTACTAAAGGAAGTGATGCATGTAATTAATTACATGTTTGATTCAAAAGCCGAATAGATAGGCAATTTTTTAAATTTTACTTCAGTGTGTTTTAAGTTAAAAAAAATAAATTCAATCGAGCAAAAGTTATTGAGATTAATTATTTTTATACACTATTCAGAGCCAATTCAGGTTTACGGGAATATCAATACAGTATTACGCTACCCCCGACTTACGCGAACCCGGAGTTACGCGATTTTCATCTCGCGCGATCTCGTCGATTCGTTTCTCTCTCTTTTGTCTTTCTTTTTTATCATTAAAACTCAGGTGGAATCAGTGCCAGAGCCTGATGAAATGGTCATGTGATTGAAGAAGTTGTTTATCTTGTCAGGCAAATAAATTTAGAAGTTCATCGTGATGACGTTCAAGAACTGCTGGATTCCCACAATTGGCAGCTAACAATTGATGAGCTCGTAGAAATGCATGAGTAAGAGCAAGACATTGAAGAACTCGAGTCTTTAGACCCAGTTCAATCAGAAGATCAAATGGCGGTTGGGAATTTTATAGAAGGCCTCAGAGAGTTTAATTGAAGAAGAGTTACAAAAATTTTAGAAAATTTAGACGCCAACGAAGAGCGTATTTTTCAATATAACAAAGAATAACAAAAATTATTACTATAGTACGAGAACATTTAGAGGGAGAAAAAAATCTTTGAGCCTGCAGACCACTTGTTAGATTTTATGAAACCTTCTACATCAAAATAACTTCGGCTTGCGATTTTGTATTTGTATTATCTAAGATTTTATTAACCATTTTTTCCCTAAATTGATATTTACATTCGTCTTCAGCCCCAACTAAAAATAATTTACATGTATTTATATACTAAATTATACCCAGATATACACTGTCTTCAGTCAGTCCCACCTATCGCCTAAGATCGGGGTATTACTGCATTAAAAGTTTCATTCAGATAATACTTACCATGGTGTAGGAAGATGGCTGAAAATTTAAATTTTTTATTTTTCCACGAGTTCTTATATTTATATATTACAAAAAATTTTTTCAGGTACACAAATTTCTCTTTTTAATGAATATTATGATCATCATTACTATACAAAATTTAGTCCAGTGCATTTAATTGCAAAAAAATTATTTTATTTATGTTATCTGATAGCAATGTAATTTTTTTAACAAGAGGAAAACATATTATATGATTCAGCTATAATTTTTGTTCATAAGCTTATGATTAATTACGCATTTTGTTTATAGTTATTATTTCAGGTAATTAAGATGCATGCCATCTTTTTTTTCAATAATTTCATACATTATTTTTACAACAAATCCATGCAAAAATAAGAAGTAAAATATTTTCTTAAGAATATTACAATCTGTTTAAAAAACTGTATTTGAATTGTTTGAATAATAATACAAAATATTCGATTAATTAATTTTTTTTGTTTTACTATATGGTCTAATTTTTATGACAAATCGAAATAATAACCGGAAATAACATAAAAAAAATATTTGGGTAAAATAATTTCGTGATTTTCTTTTTAGATTTTTTGTTCACAACATGCAAGGAAAGTTCCAAGATCTGTTAATAATTTAATGAGTATACAGTTCCGATTTGTTTATTGAAACTTTCTCTTTTAAAAATGGAAAGAACTGAAGAAGAGAAAAATGAAACTTATGATATTTTGGGGAGTATCCAGAGAGGAAGCCAACCCTCTTCTACGCGAAAGAATTATTCTAATTTGAATAAAAGAAGGAAGCTTTTAACAAATAAAAATAATATTTACATTATCGGTCGTTGAAAGTATTAAACAATGAATCATGTTATAAGTTTCTAGTCGAAGTACCTTATGTTTCCTTAATATGTTCAAAGCACTTTCAAGTCTACGGTATATAAAATAAACATTTAACAGCTGCTAAGAATCATAGTTGTGCTTATGTTTACATTATAGTAGCCGAATTCCTGAACCATTATCTCAAAGGACTAAGAAAAAACTGTGTATTAATATTTATTTACAATCACATTTCTCCGGACTTCGAAGTACTTATCGAAGAAAATTCTCTCCAAATTAGTTGATAAATGTTTAGTTTTAAAATGAGAAAGAATTTAATAATTGATAAAAATATAAGTAACACAATTCTTCTCGTATTTTTCAAATCAACAAAATTTATAAGAAAGATTCGATACTGTGAATTGGGCAGAGTTTAAGAAAATATTGGTATTGAAAAATGCTCTCAAATTATACGCCTAAAAATTACTAAATGCATTTCTCCGAGGCATATTAGAACGAAGCACTTCAATTAGTATTAAAATCCTTATAATCAAATGATATCAAAAGAATTAGCACAGAATCAATTTATTATCGAATCCTGGTCTACTATTTGAATATCATTTCTTCTATCATACTGATATTTTAAATAAGTTTGGTTGCTGTATAATTAAAACTCATTGTTGAGGAATTAATTTTTTAAAACTAATTTGCAATGTGTCAATTATAGGGGTTTTTTCTCCATAAAAATATTCAAAACTCAGTCCACAGCAAGCACACACACACACAAAAGTTTTATTCAGCTTTATTTTTTTAAAGTTTTTAATTCAGGTGATTGAAATAGTTCGGTGGTATAGAACAAAAATTCCATTTTTGAATTATTTTTATCTTTAAAATGAATACATTTAAAATGTGGATTTCAAAACATTAAACTTAAAATAATTAATAAGCAGTTTTTCTTAAAAGTCTCATTAACCTTTTATTGTATTTGAAAAACTGTTTTTTCAAGAAATTTTAGTACTTGAGCAGAAACTTGCTAAAATAATGCTTAGAAACATTGTAAAAACATTGTATTTCATTCAGAACTTTAAATCAGTTTAATGTACGTAAATATGATCTCTAGTTAGGATCTAAAAAACAAAAGTTATAGCTTTTGCATGTGACCAGTCGCATTTATAAAATATCATTCACAAGAAACAAAACAAAAAAATACCCTGCTATATACATATATTTTTTGAACTTAAACAAATCACTGTAAATGTTTTGAATAAGATTACGCTGATTTTTGTTAACAGTTTTATATTAATATTATTTTGCTGAGTTATATAGATAGATAAATATAGAGGTAAAAATTATGTTTTTATTTTGACGTTATCATAATATTCTCTTTTCAAAAATAAATATTTATTATTTGTATCTTGGAACGTATCAGGCCCATACGAAAAAAGAGTTAATTGCATATATCATAAATATATACCTAATGATATTTCTCGAAATTAAATTTTATTGATTCAAGCGTTAAGTTATGCGAAGAATTTTTGAAACTTTTTAACGCTAAGACCCGAAAAACATTATTCATCTACTTGATAATCGTATTTTACGCGAAAGATGTACGCGTGAAATCATATCAAATACAACTTTTTCTTATTTATTAGGCGAATGCGCAAAACTTTGGTTTTAATGTATTAAAAGTCCTTCACATATTGAATTATAAGAATAACGGCGATTTGTTTGTTTTTACTAACAATTATTCAGTTTCTTATCTGAAATATTATCTAATTTTCCTTTTTTTAGGAGGAAGAGAGAGGATTTTCCAGAAACTCTCAGAAAAAGATATTCCCACCTCTCTTATATCCTATTTTTGTAGCTGGTGAAGTAATTTATTTTCAGCCAGTTATTAATTTAGATGTTGCGTACTGAAAAAACATAAAAACTCAATCAGATAATATTTCACAGCAATTTTAGATATATTTTACTTAAGTTCTTAAAGCTATGCTAGAGCTTTTATTTTAAAATTTACTTATTTATTTACTTACTTAAATCGTTATAAAATTTGCTATTTTACAACGAGTAATGGTTACAATTCCAAGTTACATAGTATTGACAAAAGAACTGAACATTAATATGCAGAATCGTACAAAAAATATTTTAGACACACACTTATATTTTTGTAGTAGAACAAAAATAACACACACACACACAAATCATTAAACATCTATAAAATTTCTCATAATTTTATAAATTCACACCTTAATTTCGAGAAGTCAAAATAATTATAATATAACTTATATTTTTTAAAATATGCTAATATACAAATAAACCAATGATCATGGGGAATCATACTAAAATTTTCTCAAGTGTTAACAAAAAATATAAATAATTATTACTCCTACGTTCCTGTTTTTAACAAAAAAAATGAAAAAGAATACCCGCATAGCACAAACATAAAATTTTTTTTATCATAAAGAAGCTGATAACGTTAATGCATATGACACAACTTAAAAATAGCATTTGTTAGAAGATTTCGTGAGTAAACGATATGCTACTTAACATTACAACCAAGAATCATGCAAGTTGAACGGTTAATTACTAATTAACAGAAGCTAAATAGGCCTTGTAAGTATTCATTGGATTTGTTTGACTGAAGAAATAGAAAAAAAAAGATATTTTAATTGGATAAGGAATTGCGTGAGGTCATATACATACATAACGATATTTAAAACACATCATCTCATCACTGATCTCTAGGTTCACTTCCGGTTTTCACCGAATCTCGAATTCACAAGGCATGCAAGCGCTCATGATAACATCAATATTATGGCATTGTTACCTTGCTAACTTGAAACTTAATGCTTGTTTCTCTTTAATAACGTGCTATCAGCACGCATCATCTCTATTACTCACAAAAGGAGATAACTAATGAAATCTGATTAATATGATAAAAACAACAATTATTTTCTTATAGCTGTTTGTCTTTTGAAAAACAGACAAGTAGTAATTGAAAATGAGGATAATTATTTCAAGATGTGATAGGCAATATCACACTAGAAATGGAATGCGACAGTTATTCTTATGGACAGAATCTAAAATCCCAATGTATCAAAAAGAAATCGGTTTCACAGCATTATTTCGAAATACCCCTTATACATAACTGAAATCATTTAATATTTCATTATTATACACTAGGGTGGATTGTGGTTAATTCGGAGAAAAAAATTATCTTTAATTGAAACCATTCTATGATATTCTAAAACAGGGGTGGCCAACCTTTTTGGGAAGAGTGCCACTAGTTGATAAAAATAACTAAACGGGCCATTTCCAACTTTTCCAACAAATAATGTGGAAAAGTGAAAAACTTATAAGCCTGTTATGGGCTTTTTGCACAAATAGCACATTTTTTTAATGCAAGTCTGTGTAGTCAAAATTTAAAAATAATATAATAAATAAGACGAAAGTACAAACTTAGGTTTTCCTTTTAATATACCTTTAACAAGTTCAACCAATTAAGTAAAGTATATAAAACAAAAATGAGTAACTTGTATCATTTTATTCAAAATAATTACTAAACACTCAGTATTTACTTTAGGTGGCTTTTGAAGTACTACTTTTTTTTACCAAGGATTTATTTATTAAGATTAGTTCTTACAGATGTCCATAAAATTAGGTTATTATAGTGCGGGATCAGCTAGTTTTGAGTGATATTTATTAAAAAATGTTCATAGCAGAAAAAATTTATTTACAGACATATTTTAATATCCAAATTTTGAGGGTTTTTTGTCTGAGACAACACCATTTCAATAAAATTGTAAAAAATGGTTATTTATTAACTTTCCAAAATTTTTTTAATTTTTCAGTAAATCTTCGCGTGCCACTTTTACAGCTCTCCCCTGCCACAATGTGGCAAGTGTGTCGCCGGTTGGCCACCCATGTTCTAAGATATGGCGATTAGAAGAGAAAAACTTTTAAAGAATAATTTAAAAATTTAATATTGCCGGGATTGAATTTTTGAAAAAAATTGAATTTTGGCTACATGGTTTTAGACTTAAAAGAAAACTATTTTTTCTACAATATAAATAGCCAAAAATGATAATTAGTTATAAATTAGCACTGAGTAATGCTCTCTCTCACCGAATCGTCGAATTAGTCCGATGCAAGTTTTTTTCCGTCTGCCACTTTTCCAAGCATTGTCATTTCGAAAGCAGATTTTTTTTAAATTTAATACTAAATAAATTGTTAAATGTACCTAATGTTTTTTTGTAACTATTTAGTAGGTGTCATCTTATCCCAATCTCAACGATAAAAAGTACTAGAATACCCGCTTTTCTTCATTTAAATTTACTATGGCTTTTTACCATAAAAAATCTCATGTACCTTAACTTCGTTCCCCTTACAGCAATACTTGACATAAAAATTGATTTTAATTTTTCCTGTATCCTATATACCAAAAAACACCTTTTCCGCATTGGTAGGTTTTGAAATTCTGACAAAAAAATAGTTTCAATCTACCCTATTACACATGTAATATTATTTTACATCAAATATGCTAGAGATGGGCAAACTACAGTCCACGGGGCATCTGGAGGTTTTAATCTTCCTGCTTCAGGGCTTAAGGTATCCTTCTACACTAAAATTGTGAATTTTGCCAAAAATTAACAATTTTTCTTATGATTTTATTTTATAAGCCATCTATTATCTTTATAAAAATACCAAGCTATATTTATACCAAGTATTATTTTCCTTTCACTTAAACAAAAACTACCGGTGTTTTAGAAAAAGCAGATATCATTACTTGAAGCAAGATATCATACTTTAAAACGAGTTTTACTCGAAATGTGTTTTTTTTTAAATGCTCAAACGAAGACAGCAATTGCTAAAAATATTCTGAAAATAATTAACTGAAATCTTTTGTGTATGTTCTGTTTAATAGTAGAAGTGTTTTAACCTCCAGATTTATCAATTACTGTTTTACTACAAAATTTACAGTCCCTTATGTTAATATAATAACTGCATTTTTAGGCAATTTCATATGATAACTAAGATAGAGTGCTCTAGTTTTTGTAAAAACTAAAATATCTCTTATCCTGAAGGTCATTTCAAAAGTGAATAACATAGCAACACATCAGAATTGAAAAATTGAAAAATTGTTCATAAACTTTTGGTACAAAATGGGCCGCGTTTATGTTATTTTTTGTCAATTTTTACCCATTTTTTCCCATTTTAGTAATAAAAATTTCTTTTTCTCTTCTTAATTTTAGCATATTTTTCTCAAAATTTACTTAACAAATCTAAAAACAACCAACAACAAAAAATCCCCATATTTCCATTTTTTTAAAAAAAATTTTGTCGCAAGTAGTCGGATACCTTAAGACAATAGCATATGAATTTTAACTTTCAGTGGTCTGTTTTTTTTTAATAAATGGATAGTTCTAGCTTTTTTCTAGTTGCAAAAATTTGCAAAGAAATTTGAATATTTTTTTCATATATACTAAATACAGTTTTAAGAATAGATATCGATTAATAAAAATTTACACAAAAATGGAGCCTTTCTCTTATAAATATGTATATAAATGCTAAAACATACATATTTGTTTTTTATTTAAATTTTGACAAATGAAAAAACAAGAAATGCACAGTCTTTTCCATTAATCAAATTTATATAAGCTCTTTCCCGACTAAAGGAAGCATTTATTCCCTTTTTAAAATTGGTGGCTGTCATATTTAATTATAGACTTATCAGCCTATTTCATAGGGAATGTCAAAATAAAAAATGCTGAATGCAATTACATAAACGGGAATCTTTTGGGTAAAAAAAGAATTGTCAAATTAATTGACGCCAATGATAATACATCCATGGGCCATATTCTTACTTTTATTACTCATTTCAGTTTATTGTGTCGTGTAGTAATATACATTGCGTTTTCACACATTTTTTATGTTAGTTAATAAGTATAATTTTGTTCAAGAATAAAGTATATACAAACAAATGGGGAAAAAAATATGCCTGATAAAATACACATTGGTCCAAAAAACTACAAATGTTTTATGTATTTTTCTTATGATTTTTATTTGTTTTACATCTAAACAAAAACCATGATAAGCAATTACATACTAATATTTACCCATATCAACTTTATGGCTCTGTAAGTTTTAAATAATTTTCAAATATTTTTATTGAGTATTGTAATAAATTGTACTGGGGATGAGCCTCAAATTTTTTTTCTTCGGGTATGACGCAAAAAATGTTGACTTTCACCTAAGTATATTATGCAATAACACAATATTCAAATACTCTTCTTCACATCAGAAATCATTAATTTTTTGTAATATAATATTATTTTCCTCTTTCTCCATATTTAAAGAATGTGTGTGTGTGTGTGTTTTTAAAGAACCTGAATCCTAGAGAGAAACCATATTTTCTTCAAAATTTACACTTGTTTATAAGCAAACAATAATAATAGCAGACAAATTTAATATCTTATAACGCATTCGCAGAAAAAATCAACTTATATTTTGTAGCAAAAATTAAGTTTAAATGAAAGCTCTAGATTTTTTTTATTAAGGAATTCGCTTCTGCCACAAAATTTCTGAGTATCTCATTTAAAAATATTTTTGTAATTGATAAATAAATTTTAGGAGTGTAGTAATAGTACGTCCAAAACATATAAAACCATCCTTCAGGAAAAATTAAATTTTCAGGCAATCTAGTATGATTTTCTGTGAGAATTTCGGCTGTATATTAACCAAATATTTGAACAGACTAACGCAACAACAGTCCCTTTTGAGAGATATATGTATATAAATAAAAGAAGTGGTGTGCTTTCGAAGCACTTTCGATCAGCACCCCGTTGTATAAGACAAACAGAACTTTGACACGAGTGCTTTCGTTGGTCTACAAAGATGCCAAACTCTACAACTGCGTAGACATCATCACAGGAGGTGCCCTTATCTTTAATCCAAGTGAACATGTAAAGCAGCGAAAGAATTATAGAATTGGAGATAAGTGTTCTCATCTCATACACTCACAGAATAAATCACATCCTATAACTCTCCAAGAACTGTAAAAGAAAGCATTAAGTGTTGGAGAGATGCCAAAGATTTTCAAAGCACGCGCATCTAAAAATAGCGAAAATTGCTAACGCAAAATTGTTTCAGCAGGATTTCCGTCTTTATTTTTAAAACACATTTTTTTTTCACTTTATAGCAATAATAATATATGTACAATGTAGGATTTTTTTTAACTTTCGTGATGAGTATCAACAGGCGTTATTTCTCGTTTTTGAACGTCGTTACTAAATACGAATTTCTAGCAAAAGTATACAAGTAAATTTTGGCACTATATAAGATTGAGTGAAAGTAAAAGTTATTTAACGTCACTATTGGCGGCGGACCTCGTAATTTTGAACCTCAGTCAAGTGACGTGGACGACACCTAAGCTGGTACCCCCTCTCCTAACAACCCCGCCACACCAAAGGAAAGAATTGAACCTCGACAGATTTAACGCGCATGGTCCCCTTCTACAAGACGGGGTTTTGGCACTATATAAGAAATGGTATTAAATATTAATGTCCTTCCTTATATTATCAATAAATTTCGCACTTTCATAAATTTCAATTTCATAAAAAAACAGATATTTTCCTACAATATGTATTCAAATTATAACAATTCAACAAATTTATATATTTTGTATTCATAATTGGATTTTTAACATTTTAAGCAATTAATATCTTCTTCATAAACCCAGAATGTATATATTTAAATATATTTATGCTTTAATTAATACTTTTTCTATCTTTTGGTGAAAAGTTTAAATATAGGCAATGAAAAAAAATTATATACGGGTAGAGTAAAATAGGGGAATACACTGCCAAAAAAATATAAGACATGAAGATTAGAAAGAAATTGAGCGAAGAAAAAAATCTTTAATATTTTTTTTTAAAATAAGGATGATTAATCATTATTTACTATTTTTTCCTTACCGAATACTTAACTGCTATTTTTTTTAAATTTTTAATCTTTGCTTATGATTATCAATCGATTTTATATAATGATTCGTGTAATTAGTTTCCGAAAATTGCAATATTCTACGACATACATTTCCCTTGTTGATCGCAGAGAAAAAAATAATAAGTAAAGATTTTAATAATATCCAAACTAATAAACATAATAAGTGATAGAAAGTTAAATACTATGATATTTACTCTAATTATTGTTATCAATGCTCTTATTTTAACTCTCTCTCTCTCTCTCTTACTTTAAAAGTGCTTAATTACATCAGATAACATGTTGAAAAAGTAGTGATTAATTTAATCATTTCTCAACACTGATTAATAATCATTTAATATTTTCTTTTTACCTAATACGTAACATTTTTTTTAAAATTTTAGTTTTTTTTTCTTATGATTTTTAACCGATTTTATATAATGATTCGTATAGTTCCCCTTTGAAATTTTTAATATTCCACGGCACACACCTTGTTCATCGCATAAGGAAAAAACGACAAGAGAAGATTTTAATAACCTCCAAACTAATAAATAAAATAACTGGAAGGAATTTAAACACTACGATATTTAAAGTAATTATAATTTTCACGATGTGCTCACTATTACTCTCTCACAGTGAAAAAAATTAGTTATATCGAATAAAACATTAACACAAAACAGTGATTTCTTTTTCTATAATTTAAAATATATTTAATCTATTTTTTACAAAACCGTAATGAAGTTTTAATTTTTATTCAGCATTTTAGATTTAATCGTTTGTATCTTTCAATTAATCCTCTTCGGTAACCTTTATCAACAGCTGTAGGTGATCAGGATAAAAGTATATAGTATCTATTCAATAAATGAAACATCTAGAGAAAGTCCATGCATGTATATTCGTATGTTTTCCACATACCTACTACAAAAAACTTAAAAACTTATAAAATTAGATTTGTAAGATTTCTTTTAATTTATAATTTATTTGTATGCATTTTTTTGTCTAAATTTTTCCTACTTTACTGTATTTTCTAAAAAACATTTATTTTCCTTTGAAAGTGTAACAATTAACTAACACAAATCTTTACTTTTAAAAAAAAATTTAAAAGTTAGCAGCATACCTGTTGCAATAAACTTCCGCGTCTCCACGATTCAAAACTACTGGTTCCGAGTCCTAAATTGAATGCTTATCCCTCCAGATATTTTGTTCGCCACGCAGTATTTTTATTTAAAAAATTATATTTTATTGAGATTTTCATTTACAAAATTTTAATTATTTGACTCAATATGTTTTTATTTGTGAAATATTGAATGATATTTATATAGTAATGTTTCCTTTAATTTATAAATAAAAAGTAGAGAAAGACTTATATAGGCACAATGAAGAAAAATACACTGAATACAGCAAATGAAGGAATAATTTAGAAAGAAAATAACAAATATAGAGATGTGAAATATTATTTTTTTCCCATTATGATGATTCTATTCTACTTTTTGTTTTTCCCAACAAAATAATTGTAAAATATATTCTTTTTAAATTTTTCCGTCTAAGCCATAAAATGATTTTCCGATAACAGAAGTTAAATCTGGTTTTAATTATTGCATATTTTACATTATTATTATTTTCAATAATTTAAATAATTTTGCTCTAAATTACTTTACATGAAATATAAATATTATGAATGATAAATACTTTGCTTAAGCATAATAAATCACCTTTAATATGTATATATAGCTAAAGTTTTGTTTTTGTCATTTATTAGAACGCCTTCATGTTCATCTGTATATATGTTACCGGCAAAGTATGAAATCCGGCATTCTATAGAATACCTAGGCATTGTATAGATTGCCTAAATCTAGCCGGCAATGTATGAAATGATTCCTATTTCACACATTGCCTAGGCATTCTATTGAATGCCTAATGAGAAACCGGCAAAGTATGAAATACATCTCAGATTCGTGTCGAATATTATCAAATGGCAAGACATAAAATTTTAACGCGTGTCTCAGGCTCAAAATCTGTTAATTGTACATTGCTGTTTTTTCGGGAATGTCAAAATACTCAATTTTATTTAAACTTGTTCAACAAAAAATTGGTTTTTTCCTGTGCTACCTGAAAATAGAGGTTCAAGCTATAGTGCTGGCGATGGAGCCATGGTCTGTAGCAGGGGTCGGCAACCTATGTCACACGTGCCACATGTGGTACGCGGTACAATTCTCAGAAGCACGTTGCACTACTCAACAAATCTGTAAATTTTTTAATTGTTTCAAAAATGCTCTACTGTGTGATTCGGTGAATCATATTGTAGATTAATTTGACACACAACAGCTAAAAGGTTGCAGGCCCATAGACATGAAACAACTATTCGACGGCTAGTTGTCGAAAATTCGAGTTGATGCTGCAACAAAAAAGGAGTTTTCTTAACTGAAATTGCTTACTAGAAGTTACTAACTGATATAAACAATGCTAAAATGACTACTAAGAAGGAACCCAGGGACTATTAGTTGCTGAATAGCTATGATGTGGTGTTTGCGGAAAATAAAAGTGAACTTATTTTACCTGTTAAAGAAGGCGTCCGTATCATAAAACAGTGGTCCCCAACCCCTGGTCCGTGGATCAAAGGGTATCGGGACACTCAAGGAGCATTAAATTATTTCCATTATATTTACTGGGGTGTATTTTTCTCGAGTTTGGGCGATTTTCCATGGAAATCACTTCATATTTTATGTGAAATCATTTTATAATTATTTTTTGGGGAAACTGAATTTTTTATTCTGAAGGCATGCTTAAATACAATTAAATTATAAAACTAAAACATTTTAAAATATAAATAATCAACGTCCTACCCTCAGCGGGCCGCCATAAAATTATCAAACGTTGACCGGTCGGGAAGATAAAAACGTTGGCAAGAACTGCTATACAGTATTACGTCACGGATTCTTTTTTAATTCCCAATGGGGCTGCAGATTGGTATTTTTACCATTTTCAGACTTAGTACATTCCCCAGATGCTGGTATCCCTTTTTAGTGCGGTACCATGTAGGCGATACCAATAGCCGCCGGTAATTTTGATACCCAGTTTCCTTCCCCGAGCTCTGACGATGTGAACTTGTTCTAGGAATTTAATTTACCAAGAGCAAAATTAAATTCCGGATTCTGGGGATGTGATAGAATTCTGAAAGAACCTTCAATCAAATACAAAAATGTTACACGTTATGATATTGAACTGTACATCCACCTTTGTGAACCTAGCCAGAAAAAACTGAAAATTATTTAAAGTAAAGGTATTGTAGTAAAAACTTTGATTTTCTTCCAAACGCAAATATATTGGCGCATGTAATGAGTGGGAAATAGGATGGTTTCTATCGACTTGAAACTTCAGAAGGAATTTTAATACAAGTATATGCGAAATCATATTATAATTATAATTTT
Organism: Trichonephila clavata; assembly: GCA_019973975.1. Taxonomy (NCBI): domain Eukaryota; kingdom Metazoa; phylum Arthropoda; class Arachnida; order Araneae; family Nephilidae; genus Trichonephila; species Trichonephila clavata. Next base: position 750,622 of record BMAO01016681.1, read on the forward strand.
TTTAATGGCAGTCTCATTATTTTGTCAGAATAACATTTGTACTTTTAGGAATGTAAATCATTGATATAATATCCTTATCATGAGTTTTTTCATACTTTGCCTAAATATCTTTAGACATTGTATAGAATGCCTAGGCATTCTATACAATGCCAAGGCAAAGTATGTAATAAATCTCGTATTTCATACTTTGCCTAAAAACGTCCGGCATTGTATAGAATGCCGGCATTTCATACTTTGCTGGTAGCATATACATCAGAAATATAGTAACAGTATAGGTTTTTGCTGGCCTAAAATCAACCACTCGAGCTTTTTTTCTTGAATATTATTACAGATTATATGTTATGATTATAACATATTAAATACAATACAATAAGTAAAAAAATACATTCTATGGCCTACAAATGCCCACTTTTAACTATCTTTTCAATTCAGTTACATTTTTACCCAAAATTGCTGTCAAAAGTATGTTTCATCAATAATGAACTCTCCACAATGTATTCTTTTATTAATTTTAAAGAGTTTTTTAATCATTTAAAACTGTATACCAAAAGCAAATTTCTAAACTTTATAAGGCCTTAAGATATAATATAATCAGTTTAGGTTTTCATTCCTACATGAAAAATTAAGAGGTTATTATTCCCAAAGTTACTCTAATTTTAAGTACAAGATTTCAAACATTAAAATTTCTAAACAAGGCAACACATGAAATATGAAGAAAATGAAAAAATGTTTTTTTGTGTGAAAAAGAAAAATTCCAAGAAGAGACTTGTATTTTCTGGGTAAGATATTTCCTTTTAAAATGTCAATCCATAAAATAATCAAAGTTGTAAGATGGGATCAAAACAAAAAGAACATGGTGGAAATATGTACTGCTAAATTATTTGGAACTTCAATCGGGTAGTTAAAATGTTATGGTCTTTTGTTTGCTACAATTCTTTTGCATTTTGGTTTCACACACGCTCAATAATAAGTATATTTAAATATGTGCTTTAAATGATAAGTATATTACATTTTTTGAAAAATAGTTCATACGTTAGAATTAAAATTTCAACGAAATTTCATCGTTTAAAGGGGGGGGGGGAAACAGTTTTTTCTACAATTTTATTTTAAGGAAATTAAAGAAATACGATTTTAAGGAGCAACTTCCTAAAGCAATGGCTTATTACATCATTACTTAGTGAGAAGCTGCTTTAAAAAATTGCTTAGACCATTGTTTCCCCTTAATTCCCCCCCCCCCCCGATTGCTAAATAAAGGTAAATACTGCAGTTGCCGAGCGCTTAGAACCCCCATAAAAATTTGTAATAGACCTCTGTATTCTTCCGAAATTCTCAAAAGAAAATGTTTTCTGATTCTTATATAAAGAATTTAGTATATCAAAATCAAACCGTTATACAAAATGATATTAAACGCACCTTGCATTTTTTTTTAGTTTAAAATTTAATTTTACGCGAAAAGCGTAATATTGTTGTAAGAAAAAGGCAAATATTCAAATCCTTCGAACTTTGCTGCGAAAATAAATATTATTTTGTAATATTCATCGAGTTTTTCTCAGAAAATTGTGTATATTATATTTACATGCTTACTAATAATCATAATAGGACGAGATTTTCAACAACATTTATTAGATTTAAATATAATTTTCTTTGTAACGTTTCATACATTAATATGATGTAATATTAAAGAACTGTAAAAAGGTTATTGAAACTAAGTGCAACATTTTGAATGCGGTGGAGTGATTTTTACAATTTTTCTTGTTGAAGGAATCATTACTTCCTAGTTTAAGTTTTTAAAGTTAGTTTTTTCATTCATTCAATAAACAGAACATCACTAATCAAATCAACTATTTTTTTAAAAAAAAATTCGAATTAATATACGCAAATAAAAAACTAAGACGTAAACAAATTTAGTGAATTTAAAAACCACATGAATTTTGTGATAAACTACATTGAAGAAAATAGCAATGAAACTATATCTAGAGATTACGAAACGTTAAGTATAAAAAAAAGTGTCAGAAAATTCCCCCAAAAAATTAATTCTGCAGGAAAATCACAAAAAAAATATAATTTTTTTGTACAAACCAGGGAATGTGTCAGCTGTGTACAGTGAATATGAGCCTGGACCGTGTCATGTTCTGAGTATAGTTTTATTTTCATCCCACAATATGATGTGAATTTTCTCATGAGCAATTTTTTACCATATGATGCTATTTTATTACAAAATGCATATTCCTTTATTCTACAGAGTGTTTAGCTATGTATTTTGTGGCTTATTTCATAGATTATTTTGTTTTGTTTAATCAGGACTAACAAAAAACCGGACGACCTAGAGCTCTAATAAATCCAGATTAAGGAGGTTCTACTGAACGGATATTTAGATTTTTGTTCAAAACAACACGCAAGCAGGAGCTTCAGCATAAGAAAAAAAAATGAAAATTTCACTATTCCTAAAGTAAATAATACTCGCTAAAATAAAGAGAATGACGATTTGTTGGGTTACTAGAACTTTTTCTATAAGACAACTGTACAATTTTACAGTAGCTCTATATATGTTTTTCAATTACATTCAAAAAAGCTGTTTTTAAAGTCAGTATCATAAAGAATTCTGTGTAACTTCTAAAAATTAATTAAAATGTGCTCGGTTGTATCTGCAGCGATATTTGATACAAATATGGCATTTCAATGTTAAATATTTTTGCCAATACAGTAATAATGAATGTCATATGTAAGGCATGTATTCATATATGCAATATGTAATGTACGCAAAAGGCTTGCATTAAGGAAACCTTATTTGAACACACATACATATATATTAATTTGAAATTACTACACATTTATATAAAACAAATTAAATTTACAAAATCATTTTGTAACATTAAGTTTACAAAATCATTCAAAACAAGACTGACTGTTGTCAACGGTTTGTTTTCATGTTTTTCTTTTGTACTTTTTATTCATCCATTGCCATACTAACACTGGATATACGTAAAAAGAGAGAGAGTTTTGCACGCACCGTGTACAGCTTTCTGATATTTTTAAAAATCATGGATAAGGAAAGAAATTTAATTGTTTCAAAGCATTATTTGATACTTTTTATCTTATTTTTATTTGAAAAAAACTATTTTAATTAATACTGGTCTACTGTATTAAAAGGGACTGGTCTAAATGTTTGGTTTTTGGTAATTCCGTTATTCATTAACATAAAATGAGAGAATTATTCAGTTAAATACAATTCTTGGACTTACTCTGCGATGCGAGCAGTTTTGTTTTTGATTTGTATCTTTCAGTCGGCAAAATAATTCTAATCGAAATAAGTATAGAAATTCGTACAGTTAATATATAAAATGACAATATATGATTTTATTTCGAAAAGACGCCCAAAACGCGTAAGAAAAATGTATAAATAAAATGCATCCATTGACTATAAGTGTTAAGAGCATTTGTAGGCAGAGAACAAATGCATTAAAGCTCTATAAAAATTGTGTGCTAGTCTGAAAAAAAGCCTCTGAAGACACCGTTTAAGTTAATTTTCAAGTCATGCCGTATTGTGGACTTAAGCTTAGAAAGAAGAAAAACGATGAAATGGCCTGTGTGCAAGGTAAATAGTCTGAAGACTGAAATAACAGTTAGAAAAATGAAATGAATCCTTGTTGGATCACCTGTTACCTGTTAGCAACTGTTTCAAATGTGTTTGATCAGGAACAAAAGCCTAGGTGCTTCAACTCATTTTTTTTTATTTTTTGAGGAAAAAAATTATTGAGATAACGGTTCTGGTAGACATTTGTTTTCTTACCAAGTTCGCAGCATTTCATCTGTTTCAGTGTAATGATTTTGATCAAGTAAAATCCACATTTGGAATTGAAAATTTTACAAAATAAACGAATAGAAAAATGACTTCAACAAATAACCAATGATTATTCAAAACTCCTAACTTTGTTTCTGCTGTCATTCCAAGTTTAAAAGTTGAATTGTAATAATTTTTAAAAAAATAATACTTGGGATTACTATCAGATTAGTTTGGTTATCACATTCGTGTTTCCCGTTCCCTGAAAACAAAAATTTACAATGTTTTACAAAAGATTTTTTGAGTTAATTCACATGTCAACTTTTTTTGCGTAAATTTAATTCTTTTCTGTAACTTATAATAGATACCATAGCTATTCTTCCTTACCATAGATATTATAAGTATATATATATATATATATATATATATATAGAGAGAGAGAGAGAGAGAGAGAGAGAGAGACATTTCCTCTCTAAAAATATCTAGACAAAATTTGTTGAAAGGTTGTGTTGGTTTTCATTAAAAAAAGCCCACCACTACCAAGGATTCCTTAATTTTTTTGTCAATTCCTTTTATTTAATAGTATTTGAAAATTAATTTTAGAAACAATATGTTTAATATATATCACAAATTTAATCGGTTTGCTGTCGTATAATCTTTTAGTTGATGCACTGAATTTAAATTCATTCCCACGACAAAAGCTGTATTCAAAAGACGAAGATTGGCGCATTTCAAAAAGCATTTAAAAAAAGAAAAAAAAAGACGAAAGTCGTAAAAATTTTATAGACCATTAAATCTAATTTATGACCGTGAGAGCAAAACTAAACGATAAGATACCTTTACAAAAATTAAAAGTTGACGAATGAAACCAAAACAAAGACGTCATTTTCTTACTCTGATTCCTTTTGATAAATGAAAAGCAGTTGCCGACAAAAAAAATATCTTAAATATTCAATAAATAAATCTCTAAATGACCGTGTGAGTTATAGATGAACGTTTTACAGTGTTGTGGAAAGGCGGCGACACTGTTCAGACCCTATGCCGGAAGTAGACTTCCCTTGTGACACCCATGTTAACTATTCAAGATGGCTGCTGGTATGCGACCGCCCACTTTAATATCCATCTCATTACCTATATATACATCCCCCTGTCAATCAAAACTTATACAGAAGAACACTTTTCATATTTCGTATATATTCTATGAACTGAAAACTTGCTATGTGCAAGAGACCAAAGAATACGCAATAAATTTCAGTTTGGTGCTTAAGCAATTAGCTTATTTATTGATAAAATAGATTTAGTTGGCTGTTAATATGTAATTTTCAATCTGTCAGAACCTTCTTCTTATTTGTAGATGAACTATTTCCATTGGTCCAAGCCAACAAGATGGCGGACAACAGTGCTCACTTTGAGCAGGCTTGAGCCAATCAGAGTGAAGATACAAGCATTTTATGTCTGTAATCAACAACTTTATGTCTTGATAACACTAGAGAAAGTAAGTTTTTATTTGATGAGATGTTGCACTAAGTCTTAGCTTATTTTCTTTAAAGCCAGAATAGGACAAGCCTTCCAGATATTCCACCTCAGAGTCCACACAAAAGGCAAAGAAAGAGAACCACATCTGCAAGATCTGGAAGTGTTATTCTTTGAAAAGAATCAAAACAATAGCTCTATCTTAACTAAAATTTTGAAATCGGAGATCAGAAGACTCCAAAAGTCATCTGCATCAATTTGCTTGTGACCAAGGTAAGTTTATATAATTTGGTACGATCCCTCCGATACTAAGTTTGAAAGTCGCTAAGCCTAAATTCCATTTTGCTGCCATTTATATACATAAATAATATTTAAAACATAACTAATCTTGTGAATAATAAGTTATGATCAATCCGTTTCTTCAATTTTGAATGCTATGTTGCAAATAAGAAAAGAGTGGGGAAAATGGCTCATGGTATTTTTTATGAATGTTTTTGATCTTTGTTTTGCGTCGTTTGAATATGGGCATTTCCTGTTTATTAACTGATTTTTCTCAAAAATATAATCAATGTATTAACTATTATACATAAAAACTAATTATTTGCTTGTTATAATATCATTTTCGCTATAAATACGGAAATAATGCATAGTTGAAAAATGTTATTTTTAAATTTGTCTTTTTAAAAATTGTATAATTTAAAAAAAATGTACATACATAAGTAACGTTTAAAATACCTGCTGTGATTAAAATTTAAAACATTTTTAAGAAAATTTGTTGAAACAATACGTAATTATCAAAACGATTTTATTTTTAGTTGAAATCAAAAATCAAGACAATATTAGTACATATTAAATAACATTCCTAAATTTGGATAAAATCACGCAAATTAAGTCAATATTTACCGTTTATTAATAACTATACTTTTTATTTTTCGGTAAGAATAATATTTATGATAGCGCTTTCCTCTTTTTTAGATACTGAAACAGTATTTTAGGTCTTTACAAATTATATCCAAAAGTTTGTTGTGATTTTATAAACTATAAATAGTTTATAAAATTGTAAAGTTCAGTAAAATTGTATGATATGGAATATTTATTTCCTCTTTAAACTACATTCTAGTAAACTGTAATTTTTTTAAAATAAATTAACAACAGTTTGAACTGGTTCAATTTTTCTTTTATCTTTTCTTTCATTTACTTGTGCTGAACATCGCAAATAACTGAAAATGTTTTGATAGAATTCGTTAAGTCATGTAAGAAATCCGTTTCAAATGCAAGTATGAGCAAATAAACAAGAATGCATTTTAAATTCTCGCAAATTTTAAATACATATTGAATATTATAAATATTCTTCGCTGAAATTAATAACAGTTACTGAAACAATAACGTAATTTAATTTTGAAATAAAAATGGAACAAAATAATTAGCTAGTGATTTCAGCTGCTGCATCAAGTATTCTAAGAGGACTTGCTTAGCATCACAAGTAACAATAATTGAATAAAAATCAAAAGTTTATTCATAGTATAAAATAAAGTATCATATCTATTAAAACCTTTTTATGTAAAAGCAATTCACAATAAGTATTAAAAAATTCAACCTTTCAGCAAGTTTTTTTTTAATCAGAAATAAACGTCGCATTTCTTACAAAATATTTCGCAGTGAATTGAACAAGTTTTTTTTTTATTGGTAAAAATTATCAAATCAAAAGGCGTAAACTGGAATAAATTACAAACGTAGTAACAATATTTTAAATTGCAGTGAATTTTTCTTCCTTGAGAAATTCGTGGTTTCATATGTTGATGTTAGGAAGTTCGAATTATAGATACATATTATTTGTGTTTAAATTTTATCAAAATTCTGTTAAAAATACCTGTGTGGTTTGCGTATCTACTATTATAAAAAATACTTATAATGTAATGCTGTAATATTACATTCTTAATATAAACAAAATTTGACAGGGGCGGGGAATACGTTTTCTACAATTACTTATTAAATTAAGCGACAATGTTTTTTTCCATCAAAGAGGATAAGAAAGTACTTATGATTTATTTTAAAAAGCTATACTAATTTAAAAATTTGAAATACGGTTCACTCTCAGAAGTAGATTCTATCAATAAAAGTGAAGAATAACTAAAATTCTACTTGAATATGATGTTATGTACAGTTTCAAAGATCAAAGTATATGAGAACACTTTTTGAACGGAATTACAATTCTATATTTGTAAAATATTTTCAAAGAAGTGTCTTTCTATATAGCAGTTCATTCAGTATACTTTGTATTAAGATTTCATTGAAAATTATTGAATAAAATATTAATTAAGGTGTTTTATAACGTTTGTGTTAAGTTTTTGAAGAGTTGGAATACTAAATTTTTGTGTTAAACGAATTTTATATATTCCCACCCGATTTACCAGTGAAACTGAAACTAAATTTAAGTTCTCCAATGGAAAATTTAAGAAACAGTTTTTCTTAAAGTAATGTAAGTCAATAAAGCATTATTAGTTATCTTCTATTCTTAAAAAAGTAAGAAACAGCTAGGAGTAATATAATTACATAAATCTTTCGAAATGTTATAGAAAAGCTAACGAAGCATTTATTAAGCGCTTGAATCCCAAATTAAATGCAATTAAAGTTTGCATTATAACAAAATGAAATTATCAACTATCACATGTCACTGCAAATTTTAAAATAGGCGTCCTTTAAATAAACATTTAAATGATCTAAGAAGGAGAATAAATGATATTATTTGATGTTAAATTAATAACGAAACAAAACTGTTACTGAATACTTTTTGAAAATCACGTTCCTTTACTTTTTACCATCAGCAAATTCAAAGCGTTCTTTTTATTACTTATTTATTTTATTTTATTTTAGAGCGATTATGAAAATTAGAACTAAAACTGTTCTGTATTATGAAGATATTTCTATCAATTTAAGCTACCGATATTTTGTATAGTTTTAAGAATATACAGATTTCCATACATTTATATTATTTTAAATTCCAAATTAAGGGTACCCTCCAGTTTTTTTTAGATAAAATTTTGACATCATATTTATAAAATAAGTTGTATAAATTGAAGTTGTGTGTTATAAATGTAAGATTATTTCAATATACTTATAAGCTTCTACACTAGATATTATGAATAAAGAGATTATTTTCATGGTGGTTAAAATTATACATGGGCAAAAAGATGAAAAAAGAAAGAAATGCTTGAACTTTCATGTCTGTATTTGTAGTTAAGTATTGCATCAATATAACATACATATTTTTAAAATCTACAAAAAATTACCTCCGGATAATGAAAAAAATATCCAAAATTTGGAAAAGATGTTGAGTTGTAATTCTTCATTACTTTCCAGTTTCATTAGCTTCTATTTTCAGAGGAAATATGCTAGAATAGATAAAATCATTTTTAGACACATTTTCAATATTACATGAAGTATAAATTCAATATATATAACATACATTTTGAAGGGGTGGGGGGATGCTGTAAGTCTAACTTGTACATTGCATTTCAAATAAAAATTGCACGAAATTACTTAAAAATCTGATAAAAGTTATGTTTCACTAGATATCCTTGCATCAAATGCGTCTTTTTGTGGCAATTCTTTTTTAACTAAATGTATTGAAATAATTAGTAATGTGTGGCCAGTGTGTTAGTGATATAGAGAACCTGTGTTTGTAAGGAAATATTGCAGATTGTGGACAAGATATACAAATCCAGAAAAGATTTAAATTATTTTTCATAGCTTATCTCATCTATGAAATAAAAATTCATCTAAATAATAAGTATTTTTTAAGATTCCGCCATTATGAATGTAAATAAACGAACATTATGATTTTATCTATGTATATATTGTGCATTGAGATATCTCAGAATTTTAGGATGACAACAGATGTATTGCAGACAACCGTTGTTTTGAAAGTGGTACCTTTAACGGGATTTTTATTTGATGAATTTTTACTATGAAATTGAATGCCTTTGAATGGCTCAGAATTTGTTCAATTTAATTTTTATATTCAAATTATTTTAAATTAATTTGTTTAAATGCTTTATAGTCAAACACTCCGAGTAACTTTTATCCTTCATGAAGGAACTAATTTCCCCTTTTCCGTAACTGGAATTACAAGAAAATTAAATTCCGATTTCGTAAATATTCTATGAGTGAAATAATATTAAAATAAATTAATAAACTATGACTATTTGAAATTAAAAGATACTTGAAGCAAAAGGAAAATACAATAATTCAAATCAATTTATCATTATTCATGGAATATACTTTGATTGTAGTTTACGTAGAAACGTTTAAGCCACATTTAAATTAGGAGTAGATTCTTTCTTGTGAAATTTTATTATTCACTGTCATATCTATAATTCTCTGTAATATAAACCTGAGCTCTCATTATAAAAATAACTTTATTATTATTAGAATTATTTAATCTTATGTATCTTTTTTTGTATATTTTATTTTTTGAATACATTTATAAAATTGCATTATAATTTTATGTTGCCGAATGGTATATATAAACTAGTATTATGTAACGTACAGAGATAAAACTTATTTTTACAAAAGAATGATACATTTAAAAATCTTACTGTACTTTTTTAAGTTCTGACAAAATTCTTCAATGTGCAAAGTAAACATTATTTCTTCATAAAATATATATATTTTTTACTCCTTCGTTGCTTTTCTCTTGCATCTTCGTATTCTATGACCAAGTATGATGGTAATTATATTAAAAAACATGTGATCTGAAAAAGAAAACAAAATCATTTGGATTGTGAAAAATTATATGGAATTTTCGAAGCAAACATTCTAAAATCAATTGTAAAATAAAAAATAAATATAAAAAGAATTGCTTCTCTTAAGAAGTTTTTATCTCATGGATATGAAAAAAGCATATTGTGTGTAGTATACATAAAGAAAAAATCAAATGAAAACAAGAATTTTAAATGGATAGTTAATTAAGATCATTGCTTTTAAGTTAAATTTATAAGTAAGTTCTATTATATTTATACAATTTGAATCAGCAAAAACTTTTTAAAAGATTTTAAAAATGTGTTTTAAAAGAAGATTGTCATTTTTAATAAGTTAACGTTTCGTACTAATTAACTCTAAACTTTATCTTGTAATTAATTTCTAATTTTGAAAGAAATTAAAATTTTTTATTCAAAATATAGAAATATAGACTTAATTCTTTAATTCTAATCAGCTTGAAAAAAAACCGCAGTGATAGAACACAATTTTTGTGATATTTTATTAATTTCCTCGTTATTTAATTTAAAAATAAAATGTGATGAGATGTGCAATAACTTTACATCTGAAGAGGAAAGTATTTTTTAAAAAAACCATTTTGATGCATTACAAATATGGTTTCCCCTTTTTAAATTCATAGTTGAAGTGGGAGAAAAGGTATTCTCTTAGTCGAAGGTATATTACTTAATTTTATGAAAAAAGTTACAAAACTTATATACCAAAAGGAGAACAAAGGAAAATGTTTCACTTTTCAAAACGAAATGGCTTGATACCATTTTGATTTCTAAAAAAGTGTAATTATACATTTGAAATTATTAGGTATAAACGGGATGTTACGGTTATAATTTCCAATGATGAAAAAAAAATTAATAAAGCGGTAATGTTTGGATCAAAATGAATACTAAAATATTTATTATTATTATTTTTAATACTCTACTTTTTATAGAAGAATTTTTTCGTCCCCATTACTAGAGTTTTCTACAAGAAGAAACAAATATTTAAATAACAGTTATTGAAAGAATTTTGTTAACAGTTTCTCTAAACATATCTTGTGAAAAAGTAATTTTACTAATGTGGGGAGAATGGGAATGCTTTTTTTACCATAAATAATTTTATAAGAAAAAATTGAGTAGAATTACATAATTTACAATTTCTTCTTTTACAGATTTCATACAAATTAGTCATGCAGTCTTGGGATTTGAGATATCGTGAATTTCAAATGGATGTACAAATATTTAGCACCTGTTGTTGGAAAATGAAGCGTTGGTAACTATACAGAGTATTTATTTATATTCTTTAGTTAAGTCTTCCAAATCACATTTCATTCAAACTTCCTCGACATGCTTGACTAAACTTAAAATTTGAAAATGGGTTCAAGAATCCAATGAAGAATTCAATTGTGTTCAGAATGATTCTAAAATTGAATTTGAAAAGAAATTACATTTAAACTATAATGATATAGGAAGTTTTAAATTATATATTTGCATAAGATTCCTTTGGTTATTAATATAAAACTCCTTTTATTTTATTTCATTTTCCTAGATAACACAATATCATAATTTGCAATATATAGTCTACCTGAAACATATGTAGGAACTTTTTTTAAATTATTTAAAATTTAAATTTATGGAAGGAGATGGGTTAAGAGTAGAGCACTTTTTAAAGCTATGGGAATTTAATATCATGACTAATGATGAAAAGATTATCTATTTCTTGAGATTCTTTTTATAAACTTTCTTTTTATAATGATTCTTTTTTATAATCAGAATACTGAGAAGAAGTTATATATTTGTAAGCTTAAAAAAACATTTATAGCAATATTCATATGTATTGCGCCAACGTTTTAAATTCTAGTTGTTACTTAATTCATTAAATTTATGAACAGAATAATTTTACTATTCAAAAGAAAATAATAATTTTTTCTGATATCAAGTAAATAAAAAAAAAATTAACATAATTCTATGTTTCATGAAAAAGGCAGTTTATTTATTTTCCTTCAATTAAAAAAATAAAAGTTTTTTCAAAATCTCAGTTTAATATAGTTATGTTTTCTCCTTTTTACATCATAATATTGTAGTTTTCTACTGTAAAAAATATTTCCACTTTCAAGAAGTATATTTTCTTTCATAACTCGTTATTCGTTGCTAAATGAAAATATTTTCAGTATCCAACGTATCTTTCAGGAAATTGAAGAAAAAAAGTATGCATATTTATACCGGTAGGAAATAAATTCTTTTACATGTACATTACATTCATATTTTTTATTTTAATAATCATATCATTTTAATTCACTCGTCGTACATTTTTCCATTTATTAAAACTATCTTTAAAAATGTCGGAGAACTGATAACAATAGAATGAAAAACAATGGAATCATTTTCCATTCTCTTTGCTAGCAAACGTATTTTGGAGATGTTATTTTCTATTCGACATTGAAAAAGATGAAAATAGAGTTAATACTTCAACAAATTTTAGCTAAAATATTGATTAATACATGCATTCAAAAGATTGTAAAGTTAATTATAGTTTTATTAAAAATAATGTTTTAAGCTTTTGTTACAACTTGAAATGTTGCATTGTTGGTGTCAGTCCCTCTGCTACAGTTCACCAAAGTTTGGAATTCAGAGAAAAGATGTCCTGAAAGCAAAATAACATTGAAGATTAATACTGAGAACATTCAAATATTTTGAACAGCAGTAACGTATCAAATTTAAAACTTAATATGGACTGTTAAAGTACAACTTTACTGGGAAATTGTGAAAAATAAATTTTCTTAACAGTTCAATTGTTTTCCTAGATTTTTTTCTTTAGGCAATACTTTATTAATGTGCAATTAAAATAAAAATAAAAAATTTTAAAGATACATTTTAGTTGTATATTAGCAGACCAAAAAATTCTGAATAGGGTATATTTATTTTACTCTTATACAGGAGCGTAGCAAGAAATTGTTCATGAGAAAGGACAGTTCTTCCACTTCAACTCATATCTTAAAATTAATTTCAAATTTCATTACCTATTTTCAAGGTGAAAATGTTTATGTAGAGTACGGGATTTTATTTCTGAATAGGAGGTACAAAAATATAAAATTTTTATTTTATTAGTAATGATCTATTAACAATTTCAGTATACAGCAATCCTTAAGGGGAGGGGACTGCAACCCCCATCCTCTCCCCTACCGCTACACTCCTTCTCTATTACAATAAAAATATTGAATTGTAAGATAGATCTTAAGCACAGTAGGTGTTTTTAAAAAAAACCCAGAAAAATATGTTTGCATTTATAATCATTTTGAATTTCATTATGATCTGAAAATGGGCAAATGGGGACAAGCGCTTCATAGATCTTTGGTTTGGATTAAATTATTTTGTAATCATGTGCATCGTGCGCATAATATATGCTCATTTAAAGTTGGATGCATTCTGCTACCATTTCTCTCCAGCACAGCCAATCACTAGCCTCATAGTATTTATTGTAGTCAGTTTATTGCTTTGAGTCAGGTGGGAAAGAAACGCCCCTTACATTCAAGGGATGTTCTGAATGATAGGTCCGATTAGTTTGTACTGGACTTTAGAGTGACCATTACTTAGTGCAATGCTTCCTGAATTTTTTTCTCTCGAAATTTTCAGCCTTACTTTTCAAAACATATAGGTATGTATTTTAAATGAATTTTATTTATATGTTTTGTATGATTTTCGAATATATTTCGTTTAATTTCCTATGATTTTTTAATAAATATATACTTAGTGTTTTCTTATTTTAAATGTTTTATCATATGCTGAATAAGTATTTTATGTGAAGTAATATTTTGTAAAAAAAAAAGTTTATACATTGTGTGCTAACTGAAATTTTTTTCGCAATTTTTTATTCATATAAAATTAATACAAAATTACGTTTACTGTAATGTTTATCTGCGTTCGGAAATATGTGTTTCGTTCATTCATTTATTTGAAATTATATAGGAAAGCTTAGAAATTTTTATTTGATCGTATTTGATTATTTTTTTTTAAAAAAAACTAGTTAATTTATAAGACGTTTTAAGTATTATCTTTTAATCGCAACTTGGCCCACACACAGATTCCTTCAAAGCTAATTTAATTATCAAAAAGTTATAAGAATTTTCAGTATTTGGGGTCGCGTACTGTATGTAATTGAAGCAAAGTTATGTAAGAAATTAGTTTTTCTGTTATTCTGTGTGTGTATGTAAGATATTTGAAAACATTTTTTACTTCTAATTTTTTTCTTCCATGCTTAACATCGAGTTTTTTAGAGTTCTTTATGAATTAATAGTTGAAAGCAAAATTATTTATATATTTTGTGTATTAATTTTAATTTAATATTTGTGATTAAGATGTTATATTGTCAAAGCAGAGTTTCCAATTGAAAAAATTTTTAAGTTCAGAAATGAGACTAAATGGCTTAAATAGCTAAATTTAAAGTCGTTAAATTGCAAAAGGCTCCAATAATTTAATTTCAAATATTTCGTTATGAGCAGTTGTGAAATTTTGTATAGTAGAAGTTATACTTATAATATTATAGTATGATTTAAATAGTATATTAACTAAATTTCGCAATATTTTACAGAATTATTTTTATGTCTCTAAATTCGACAGAGAAAAATTAAATAAATACAATAGATGCAGCCTTCATAGTATGTATTATTAATTAACTGAATTGAGTGTAAGAAAAAAACCCCAAAAGCTGTCATTTGACTTTTACATTGTCCGGGAATCCATAAGCTTAAAAAACAGTTAATGCGATCAATGAACTTTAAATTACATTTTAAAATAGATTTAAACGATTAACTTTAATTTTTTATGAAAATGTATGGAAATAAATAGCATTTTAACATAAAACTTTCGTTTTAACTTACCTTCGCTGCATTTTTCTATAAAAGTAATACAAGATTATAGAACAAAAATAAAGAATTTGAGTTATTAGAGTTGTGTCGACGTGTAGAATTAATTTTTGAAGGTAAATTAAAAGCTCTGAGTATACAATAATATCTCTTTTTAAAAAGACTTTTGATAAGAATGAAAATTTTTTACACAATGGACAAATTTTTAAATAATTTATTAAATCCAAGTCATTATTGCTTAAAAAATTTATTGTTTAGAAATAAGGCACTGTAAAGAAAATATGGTACCCTTTTGCACTCCTTGAAAAATTTCTGAAAATTTAAAAAACTCTATCATAAGTGCTTAAGATATTTTTAGCTTACTTAAATCTTATTTTGAAATGACTAACAGTTTTATACTCTAAATTTTATCGTAACATTTACAAATCGATTTACAACATTTCAAAACATTTTCTACGATTATTTCAAACATTTACAATACAGCATATTTTATAAAATTTGCTGTATATATTTTTATTTTTTAATGTAAATCTTTATTTCTGTAATGATAATTCTAAAGTAATTGAACCACCATATTAGGGCAATATTTGATTGCTTGAAATATATAAGCTTCGTTTTTTCCTAAGTTTTTTCATAAGTATTCGATTATCCTCAAATTGGACTTTTGATTTATGAATTGATTATTCATCAACGTCGCACTTCGAGGCAATATCGGGCCATTGGCCACAAATCTCGTAATTACAAATAAATTATATAATTTTTTTAAATATAATATCCATGCAGAAATTAGTGCTAAACTTTAAGTTATAATATTTCGAAGAAACACAGAAATCGTAGAATGGTATTTTTAATTCTTAATAACTGCA
Organism: Trichonephila clavata; assembly: GCA_019973975.1. Lineage (NCBI taxonomy): Eukaryota > Metazoa > Arthropoda > Arachnida > Araneae > Nephilidae > Trichonephila > Trichonephila clavata. Next base: position 766,355 of record BMAO01016681.1, read on the forward strand.
TGGGAGTGCAATAATGAATTGAGATATTAAATAATGTGCACTAAACTATTTTATTTATAATTATACATAAATATATAAGTGAGTTATATAATATATAGTTATTTAAGGAACTGTATAAAATAATTCAAGGCTATCGAAGGGAAAAATTAGACGAAACATTTAGTATTATTTATTTGACTTAAAAATTCCATTTTTCTGTTGAATGTGTTCGACCTTGGAATTTAAAACTACTCTTTTAGTTTTGTTGGTTTAATATTTAGACAGGATTCTATAAGATTTATCTTTTTCTACCTTTATCTTTTCTTCTTTTAATGTCTGCACCCTTCACAAACCATAAAATCAGTTTGGAATATTTTAAATGCTAAAGGAAACAAGACGCTGCTGCAATCAATGATTAAATGATTAGTTTAAAAAATTATATCTCTTCAAAATGTACACTTAGCCCACTGTGTGCATAGTGTGCTGTTTTCTATTTCTAAAAAAGCATTTATTTATATTTATCATAATAAATATTATATAATATGTCCGTAAAATAAAAAAATTAGTATTGTCGTATGAATTTGTAACTGTTTATTTTCTACTTCCTGTTTGTTCCCTTTTCCCAATTTTAAATGTATATATATATATAACATGTTTGAAACTATTGGTAGGTATTCTCAAAAAAAGGAGAGATAAAAATAAAGTGAAAGGTAGAAAAACGCACAGGGAACGTGATTTTGAATTCCATATCGAATAAGTGAAAAAAAGTTTTCAAAGAATTTTTTTTTACTTCGTTACTTCATATACTCACTTTTAAAATTTTAATAAAAACTTTTTAAAGAACTTTTCAAAATTTTCTCAATAACAGCAATTACAAATTTAGGGAATCAAATTAAACGCAAAAATTTAAAAAATGCTTAAATTAAGTAATAAAGAATTTGATTGGTGAACTGCACAGGAAAAGTTACTGAATGCTTTAAATATCCTTCAGAAAATTTTAGGGTTAGGCTCTTAAAACTTGCTATTTTTAAAAATTCAAACATGCTAAGCAGGCAAGTTTTTCTTTTAAACGAATTCTTTTGCGAGTAGGGGGTTCAGAAAGATAACAGAATTCCGTTTTTCAGAACAATTAAATGCAATTTTGTTTCGTAGTAAAAATATGTATTATACTGCAGTTTTACAAAGAAAATCTATCTTTTAAATATAGAATCTAGCTTTATTTATTTTTTGTAATACAATTAGTTTGTTTTTTGGATATATTTAAAAAACAATTCATGTTTTTATTCATTAAAAAATAATTTTAGTATTTAATGCTTATTTTTTCCTTTATTCTGATCTGATAATCACATTATTTTTTAAAATTTATTATTATAAATTTATTTAAAATATTGAAGCACAAAAATTATTCTTTTTATGCCGTCTTGAATAAATTTGTTAAAAAATATACCTAATTTTAAGCCGAAGATTATATTAATATTTCATCTTTATAAAACTAACATTTCTTCTTTTTTTCATATACTTAATACTCTGTTTTTATTCTTTATGTATTACAATGTTGACTGCATAAAGTGTTACTTCAATACAACAATAAGACACTATCGAAATAAAAATAACATTATTGGTTAAAAGTATTCTGATGCTTCTAATTCGGAAGATATTCGAATGTTTAAAAAATATGGATTTGCTGTAAATAACTAATCGATTTTGAAGTGTGTAAGAAAGAGAAATATCAGTTATACTAAGATGAAAACAGCCAACATCTCCTTTAAATATAGTTAATTCAAAATGTTCGTTAATGAACCCAACATAGAAGCGATACGTGTTGCACGAAAGCCAACATTAAGGGTAGTATCGCCGAAAACTCGCTTCCTCGCCGGCGATATCGAGGAATCGAGACGGTTGCTCTCTTTACCTTCCATTCCAGGGAATAACAATGAAGTAAAGATTCTTAGATCTGATGATTCTGGAAGTACTTCATCACGTCGTAAATCTTAAAATCGTGATCATTAAAATCACGTCGTAACCTTTATATACACAAGAAACATCTTACCTATCGTTTGTAATCATAGATCAAGCAGTGTTTACAATGCAATGTTTGCCTTAACCTTTTTTTCGGAAAAATTTCTCTATCTACTAAAAGGCTAAAATTTTCTTATTTGCATTTTTTCCCCCACCTAATAGTTATTTGTTCAAAAAGAATTCAATATATTTTCTTTAAAATGCGAAAAAAAGTTTCATGAATATATTATTTACAGAATCTTGTTTGCATTGAGTATTTCAGTAGATGTTTATTTAACTTTTAGTTAGAGCAGGGGTAGCCCGCCTTTTCAAGAAGAGTGTGACACTCTTAGATGAAAAATAATTACGCGCGCCACTTCCAACTTTTCGAACAAATATAAAAGTATGAAAACAATAAAAAATGTTACTTATAGGCTTATTATGTGATTTCTAAGCAAAGAACACATTTTTAATGCTAGTCTAAGTAGAGGAAATTTAAAAATAATATATTAAATGATACCAAAGTATAAGCAGACAATTTACTGTTAATCAGTTCATTTAATTTTGAATGATATTTTGACTTAATGTATTATATTTATAATAGAAAACATTTGTTCACAAACGTATGTTTCTTCAAATCTATAACAATAATTCTGACACCCAAATACTGTAAATTTGGAAAAAGGGTTTTTTTTTGTGAGACAACCGCATTTCAATAAAATTGTTATTTATTATAATTTAAAATTTTTTCCTTAAGTCTTCGCGTGTCACTGTTACTACTTGAGAAAAAAAAATTTTTGCCAATTTTTACTACTTTTGATTAAACATTTCGTCTTAAAATTCTTCATCGAAAGTCATAGCTCGTATGTACAAGTAAGCACTGATGTTTAAACAAATAATAGCGAGTAATAACTGTAATCTAGTACTTAACAAATTTAGAAGAAAAATAAATATTGAAAAACATTTTACTAGATCATTTTTAAAATAGAAAGACTCAATATAGCAATATAGATATAAAAAAATAGGCGAAGTCGAACAGTATATTTATTCCCAATATTAAAAAAAATGTAATTTAGGTATTGGATGTATCAAATTGTTAAATTACCATCTCTAACTTTATTTATTTAAATAATTTATCTTAAGTGTGTTGAAATAGCTTTGTTTTTCTCTTGAGTTTAGTTTTGGTATTGTATCTGCATGCAAGTTTAAAATAAATTATAAAACTAATGCACATAAATTATTGTTTTGTGTGTGTGTGTTCTTAAACAATACAATAAAATTTTTATTAAAAATATTTACGAATATATATATATATTCGTAAAAATTCTGGAACATTTCACTAGACATAAAAAATCTAAAAAATAGTTAAAAAGCATTTTGATTTAATTTCTAATTATTTCACTCATAAATTTCCTAATACTTCAGTTCACATCATAAAATACTTAGAGATACTTAAGATGCTAAAATTTTTTGTTTGACGTTCTGGCATCCCATGTTTTTCACTTTATGTCTTACTGATGCAAAACATAAGTGATTTTTTTAAATAACTGGCTTTCCCTCTCTTTCTATCAAAAGAGTTTTCTCTCTCTTGACTTTCGTATGATTATATATTTTCAGAAAAATTCTTTGAATGATTAATAATTTAAAAGTATTGCCTAATGACCTGATGGTCAATGGCCAGGCATTTGATAAATAATTTAAAATTATCATGCGAGCTCAATTTTAAAATGTAGTTGCACTAATTTAATATCATATATAATGTTGTTAATTCATGTTGAATAAAATAATTATATCGAACATGACATGATTAAATTTATGCGACTGTGGTATGGTTATAGAGTTCTGATTGACAACAATACGATCTTAAAAAATTCTACTTGTGACTAAATTCTTACACTTAATATAACAATTAGGTTTTATATGTGATTTATTTGAATACGTTAACTCTAAAGCTAATAAAAATAGTTAAGTTAAATAAATTAGATGGAGAACATTTTTAGTAGTTTAATTATACCCAATTCAAATATAATATTTGTTAATTATATTAGAACTACATAAAAAAAATTAAAAATATTTTTTAAAAAAATGGTTATTGGTAATGTATCAATTATCTTGAATCATGTTTAGCTGATAAAAATTATAGATCAGTATTGCGGTCCACGGTCCATAAAGGAGTTTCATTCTACCAGATTTTTGATAGCAACATCATCCTGATTATTTGAGCACAATTCAGAATAACACTGTTCGTCACCAATAGCCCTTATATAGTTTCCAAGTGCGGCGCAAATAAGCGAATAATCATATAATTGATAGCAATATCAAAGATACAGTTTTATTTTGACTGTAAGAATAATAGGTCTTCAAGTCAAGTTTTATGTGTGCCATGCTTTTTTAAATTAAGTTTTTAATTTTTGAGATAACTGGTTCACAAAATGTCAAATATAAATAATACAATGAATAATAATAGATAGAAATTAAACTATGAAAAATGTGAATTAAAAAATATTACAGAAACAACTACATCGGACGTAAAGAAAATTAACTATAATTTTTCACTTAAACGAAATAATTGCTTTTTCAGTTTCCTATGTATAACGCAGCTTACTTTAGGCAAGCATATGATGTTTTGATGTAAAAAGAAATGGCGAGCGAAACTATAATATTTATTGAAATCTTACTTATAACTGACAATAATAATTACAGTTTCTTAGGATTTCCAATCTTTCTTGTAAATTTTTTATATTATTTTATCACAATGTTTTAATAACTATACGCAGAAGTTTAGCCAAATAATTATTTTGAGGAGTGCAAAATTTCAATTTTTAGGAGTCTCAATACTTTAATCCAACATGGTTTACTTTTACAAGTATTTAAAATTATATTTTAGTTCATTTGCAATATTTGATGAGGGTTGGTTTATTGTAAAAAATAAATAGTTTATTTAATTAATTAAACTGTAAATTATGTGGGAATGCACTATTTATAAAATACCTATTGCAACTAAGTAAAACGTTTGAATTTTATAAACAATTTTCGTTTTATTACTGAAATACAAAAAGGAAACAAATATTTTGTGAAGAATTTCGATTATTTTCAGGGGAAAAAAATGAAACGAGTAATATAAAAAGTTCAATATTTTTAAAGATATTGTTTTAATATTTGTTACAATTTTTGTAAAAGAAAAAAAATTTAATCATCAAAAATAATTTAAAATATTATTTCTTTTTGAAAAGGGTGTATAACAGAAGAATTTTGAGAAAAATAAGTAATTGCTTTTTTATAATTTTAACAAAGCCAGATTATTTATAAAAAACATAAGAAAAGAAATATATTCCGGAAATTTCGGAGGATACTTAAGACTCCCAAGAATATTCATGGCTACCTCACTAATATAACAAGGAATATTTCTTGACTATTTTTATTGCCATAATCATCTATTTTTGAAGATTATCTGGACGATCAGACGATCTTCAAGAAAAAAACATTTCTTAGGAACGATAAAGTATGTAGCAAACAAAAATTATTTTGAGCACAAGCCATACAGGAAAATAAAATCCTTCTGTCAAAGCATTTTACAAATAAAGAAAAACTTTAATAACTTTTTATTGTTAGGAAATTATGATTATATTGTATTTTAGGGAATCAAGGTGTCAGATATTTTTGCAACAAAAGAAATTTTGTTATGCTTTATAAAAAATAACTTAATTATCTATGAGAATTTGCTTTGCCTAGGTTATGATTGATTTGAAAAGATGAATTGATTCTTTTAATTAAATTGATTAATAGTTACGATACGTTTAAACTATACATAAAAATGTAAAGTATTTATTTGATATAATGATAAAAAAATAAAATATGAATTCTTCCATTCTCTTGTGTGCACTGCATTCAAGTAAAATTTTAAGTAAAGTATTTAAAATAAACTATTTCATTTAAAGTATTTTTTAATTTATATGAATAATAAAAGGATTTCAGATTTTTGTGGCTGTGTTTACCTTATGTGGGGCATTTAGGCATAACAAGTGAGTCTGTAGCTAACATATTTGAGAAATTTCGGTTATTAATAAAACCTCAAGAATGAAGTTAAATTATTATAGTAAAAGCAATAAATATAGATATAAGTATATTTATTGAAAACAACTATGCCTCCTTTCCATTAAAACGAGAATATTTTTGTCATCTTTATATATAAATCTCTTCTTTTCACGGAGTTGAAAGCAACTCTGAAAAACAACCTTTGAGCGTCCTTGGAAGAAATCAATATATATTCGCTGAAAAGCCCCCCAAAGTTCTCATGCACCGTTATATACGAAAGGGGCAGTTTAATTTTTTTCCCAGTTCTCTTGCTGCCGATTTATGTGCAAAGAAATCTATCCCCTTTTATTTCAGCGGAGGGGGAAATATTGTAGGATCTGTTGGAAAGCGACCATAACTTACAGCACCGTAAAACATTTAAGGTATTTTTTCTTCTTAACGTTCCCCTCCATACCACTTCTATGTATGAAAATGCAAAAAGGGGGTAATCTACAAATTGGGGGATCTCATTTGATTTCATTATTTTTCGTTATATCTTCACTTCAAGCTCTTTTTAAAATTTCTATTGGTCTTCAAGCTTGTTAAAGAGATTTTTTTCAATTGAAAAAAAAAAATTTTTACCTTTAAATTGATCACATTTATCAAATTTGATTTCACTAGAAGAAAAAGAATTTATTGTTTTTAAAATTGTTTTATATCAAAGCTATTTTCCTGTTTCGTGTTCGCTTAATCTTGTATTACATTACAAACGGTTAAATTTTTTTTTCCTGAAAAAATTTTAATTCCTTAATCTAAGAATAATTTTTTCAGAAGATATTCAGTTCTATAACTATTTAAATATGCAAATTTTATTTTGAATTTAACTTTCTTTTTTCTAATGGGACAAAAAAAAACAAGGGCTTGATTTTTAGACCTGTATTTTTTTACACTTAAATGAAAATTTTCATATAATTGTTATCTTATTGAATTTGATGTTTCGTAAATAAACATATTGACGTGAACTTTGGAATGGTTCTAGATTATTCTATGTTTCATCTTTTAGTACGATATTTTTTGCAAATTCATTTACTATAGTCGCAAGTCATTTGTTCAAAAAATTAATGACAGAAATAAATATTAAGCATGAAATCTACATAAGATAATATATAACTTGATTTTTTAAAATCTCAATGGTTTTTTTTCTTTAAGAAAGTGCATTGTTGTGAATGTAAATAATAAATTAAGGAATGAATGACGTCAAGGTATACATGCTATACATTTAAATATATATATATATATAGAATAGCTTCGTACCCATGCAAATCCCCATGCAAATTTAGAGTTTATTTTTATTTGAAAGAATTCTTTTATCTGCTAATGGCAAGTAATTATATATTTTGGTAGCATTTTTAGCCATTAAATTTCTTTAGTTCTTAATTTTGTCCATTAAATTCATTCAGTTTTATACAAATTGCTTTTGATTCTGTAAAAGAATGTTCAGTTACAATGGTGAAAAAATTAACAAAGATAAAAATCGCAACATAAATTCTACTTATACAAAATCGTAACCTACCGTAAGATATAATGGGTTGAGTACACTAGTTGATGAACCAAGTGTTTCTGATACTTATTTTCCAATTAATTCGCTTTTAAACTGTTTTTTTTTAAAATTTTATATACTTATATTTGAGATATGTTGTTTATTAAAAATATCCAATAAGAGAAAAAGTTGTTTTTAAATTCTAAATAGTTCCTTTTAAGAATTTTGTTCATTATATTCACGCATATACTTAAAATGAAAAGATAACCATGGTTAATCAACATCTGATATAATCTGACGGCAAATATTTGCTGCAGAATTTCTAAAACAGCCCCATTATATTGTTGGGTTCAATTCTAATAGCTCTTAAAACGTATACTCACAAAAGAAGTCCTGAATTATTTTGCTAATGGATTATTTTAGTTACAAATTAGGAAGTCTTCGCAATAGACTAAATGTTTTTACACAAAAAGCGTAGCTTACATATTTATTTAATTAGCTCTTTTTACAAAATTGACCATTCTTAAAAAGAATGAGTTCAGAAATAACGGCTGACTTTATTTTTAATGTGATTCAGTCATCAGTAAAACAAAGATCAGGGGATCAGTACATTTGAAAACTATTTAAAAAGTAATATATGTGTATGTACCATGAACATTTAAAGATACAAAAATAAGTAAAAAGAAAAACAATACTTTTCTTCCGTCATTTTATCAACGATTGCTTCATTTATGTAAAGATCCATGAAAACTGTAATATATAAAAAGATAAGTTTAAAAAACAGTTGAACAATAAAAAGAAATGAATATCTTTGCAGCTTTAAATCGTTCGAATCAATTAAAAGAGTTTAGTATAATTTTTATAGAAATGTATCTATGATTAACCTAGTGAATATTAAGTTTCATTTTATAAAATATGGTGACAAATTTCATTTCATCAATAGGAGAATTAAAAGAATGTATAACCAATTATTGAATATTTTTAATATATCTGAATTTTGATAATCATAAAATTAGCTTTTTCTTTGATAATTTTATCTGTTTCTTGATGAACTTAAAATTTTTTCTGTTGAATTTTTTCTAGGTATAAAGGACACTGCGTTGTTTCTCTGATCAACCTAATCCGTTTACTGGCCTTCATAAATTTTGCCACATTTTGGGTTCCTTTTGGAATTACTACTGCTTGCTGATTATATAAAGAACATTCTGGTAAAAATAGTGCCGTAAGTTATTCATTGCCACGGATATAAGTAGTTCAGTTTATATCTCATTCTGAAAAAAATAATTTGTATCAAACATTTTTGTAAATTTTCCTTTACATTATTTTATTTATGAATTTATTCTTTTGCGTTATTATTTTAACGTTTATTTATTGACGCTCTTCCATTTCAGCTATTCACTGATAATTAGGCGAAAAATTTATTGTTATTATTAATTACGAAACATTTTAACGTTTTAATCAGTTAAAAGGGCCTAGAGAAAAATTACAAAGCCAAAAGAAATTGCTAAAAAATGACGAGTTTAACGAAAAGTAGACTTCACTCTGAAAAGAGGAAAAAGAAAGAAAAAAAGTAACGCTCGAAGAAATACCACCATAAAAATTTCCAAGAGCTCATACTGCAGCAATATCGATTCTCTTCACTGCTGACGTCATTGGTCCTTGCGCCTATTGGCCGAAGCTTTCCCTCCTGCATCTAAGAATCTTTCATCTCCATCCTCCCGGAGTTAAGAGAGGAGACACAATCTGCAATGGCCGCACACCATTGAACCTTTCTTCAGAATAGGCTCTTTGGAGAAGTTCATCTTTAAGGCTTGAAGATTATTCTCACACCATCAGTAAAGCCTTTAGGAAAGGAAAGGAGGAAAAAAATCTCAATTTATGTTTCTCTGGAGGAAGCATGAATAAGAGAAAAAAAGTTATAAATAAACAAAATATTCAAAGTATTAGGGCCATATTTTTCAAAATTTCTGACTAAAAGTTTTATTCAGTCGCGTCTTATAGCAATTTATTTAAAAGTAATACTTAAGAAAAAATAGTTAGGAAAAATAAAAACACAGAAAAGCATATATATAATCTTAGAAGTTCTTTAAATTTAAACGGTGTTGAGTTTTTATTTGAAATATTTAATAAATTCCAGTATGTATACAATAAGCTAAGTATGCGTATAATAATTCCAATGGTTATAATTTGTGTTGACAGATATTATTTTTATTATTGTCAAATCAGTTCTTAATTGATTTATTTAAAAATCTTTACATATTTTTTCTCTTATTATTATGTACCATACTTCTGTGTTTTAAACAAGTTAAAATTTCTTTAGTTATATTTTTATGTGGATGGGGATGCATTATGTAAATAGGATTTATGGTGATGAAATGATATGCTTTCCTATTAGTTCAGCACAGTGCCGGATTATCCATTGGGTACTTTGGGCCGGTTCCCAGGCGCCCGGATAAGCTGGACTTAAACCATATTATCTGGTTTTAATTTCGATCTGTCAGTTCCAAGGTGGCCTGTAGATCTTCTGCGCCCAGAGCCCGAAATGAGCTTAAATCAGCCCTGGCTCGGCATTAATTATAAATATTTCGTGTTCATTTATCAAAAATAAATTTGAACCTTTCTGGAACGTTGAGAAAATTTACTCTTGATTATATATTGCATAAATAAAGAAAAAACTTAAGTAAATCATATTAAAAATTTAAAAGGTATTAAACTAACAGCCACGAAATAATATATCATAATATAATTTTTTTTAATTAAAATATTCACACTTTTTGTGACTGAATGTGTGTTGTTGAGATTGGTATATAATTATTGTACATTATATATCATGATTTTAACACATGCGTAGCTAGTCTTGAGGGGGCCTTGTATCAAAAATTCCTTGTGGGACCCCTTACGGGTCTGTCAAGAAATAACGATTTTTTGCTACCACATATTGGCACCCTTATAGCTTGGGGGCCCCGTATCATTGATATGCCGGTAGCTACGCCCCTGAATTTTAAATATTTCTGAAAAATCATCAAAACCAATTTGGGCATATTGTGTTTTATTAATCTTAATACTTGATAGAATAATAATTTCATTAATTATAGGGTAGTTATTTAATTTACTTAATTATATGATTTATTAATTATAAAATTATGTAAATAATGAATGTAAAAAATTGCCTGTTTTTAAAAGGATTTTATTTATTAATTTTTCTGAAAAGCGCTCCACTTTTTCATTTTTACGAAACATGGTATATAATAGTGTTTTTATAATTTTTAAATGTTAAAAAAAATAAAATAAAACCCCTTTCTTTTAAATTCTAGTAAGTAATTCATTTTATGTAAATACATCTATAGTTACTCCTTATAAGTTGATTTTAGTTTTATTTTCTGTTTATTTCCCCCTTAGATTTGAATTTGGAACACATCTTCCCTTTCCAACGCGCTCTGATTTATTGTAAGGCGTTGACTACAAACGTTGATTCTCATAATCCATCTATTCTTCATTCTGTATAAATGTATTTAAAATCTGGAATTTAGAAAAGAGAATTGTTCTTCATACAAGAATTAATTAATACAAGATTATCTAGAAATTAGTAATGCCTTCACGTTTAACAATTTCCACACTTCAAGTCTGAGTTAGTGACATTTATAACGCGAAACTACATACTTTATCGTCATTTTGTTCTCATTAGAAGCATAAATTCAAGGCGAGAATAATTACTGCGACCTAAAGCGCAAAATATGGACCTGCCGATAACAATAGGAAACATGTCAGGTAATTAGGGTTTGGTAACCCTGAAGAGTTGTGATTTACTGTTAATTACGTCTCCAACCCATGTTATGGACTGTAAGTCCTTTCTGAACGCAATGAATACCTGCCTTCTAAATTATTAAAAGCGTTGCGGCCGGTATCTGCAGTTTATCGAGCAATAACATGCATTGTCACGCCTTTGCGCCAAAATGTGACGTCATTGCGGGAAATCGATACCGTTTCGGGTTACTGCTGAAGAAACTGCCCATTTCAAGCCAAGGGGCAGAGAGATAGTCGCCAAACCCCTACCCCACCGGAAACATTGCAACGCCACATTACTACCAATAGAATTATTTTACTATCTGCTTAGCAAACTCTTTCGTTTTTTTAAAAGAAATTTGCTACTATGTTAATCAAAACAGTAGGAAATCATGACTTTCCAAATTTTATACAATCACAAACCCTCCCACCCATTAAATTTAAATAAAAGTAATAAATAAAGGTATAACAAAAGAAATTGTCCTCTAAAAGAGCAATTTGTACATTATATAAATATTACGCAGATTTATGCAGCATATTTTACTTTTAAAAATTATATTTTGTCTCACTTTCTATAAAAACAAGTGGATTGTTTATATTTCAGAAAACAATTCTATATTTTTACAACCTATTTTTTTCAAAAATTATTATGTAATAATAGTAATTTATATTAGATTAATTTTTTGTTGTACATGGTAGTCTAATTTTTACTATTTATTTTGCATTTTCTGAGATAAACTTTTTAAATAAATTCTTTCTCCTCTATTATTTGGATTCAACATGTTTCTCTTTAACATAAAACAGTAGTGGGGAAATCCTTGAGTTGATGTACTTATTAAAATCCAACGACTGTAGTTTTATGAGTACATGAAATTTTATTTATTTTCAAATAAATCAGTTTCTCCAATCGCCAAAAAAATGTATAAATAGCCAAAGATGGAATTCAGAAATGGTACTCACAATCTTGTACTGCACCATATCCTTATTATCGATCAACTATACTCGCTTTTTTATTTTTGTTTTATGTGCACTTTTACTGATAAGACCTGTTTCCTTCCCTTTCACCTACTGCCTTTTATGCCGCCATGTTTCTCTCCTTTTTATCTCTTTCAACTCTTATCTAAGAAAGAGACAATGTTACATAGCCCAGTAGGCTGCCGAGCAATACTTCTCTAGAAACGCTCATAATAACTACATTTATACCACTTTCTCCATTTTATTCTTTTTTATCAGTCCTTTCACCTTTTTTTTTCTTAGACTTCCATAGTATAAAACTTATTCGTTTGGAAAGAGTAACATTTTTCATAAAAGATGAGAAAAGTTTCGAAAGTTTGTTTATTTATTTTTCGTACGGAGCATTAGTGTTTATTCATAACACTAAAAATAAAAAGAACGATTCTTGTTATACTGTAAGCTTTGAATATGAACACCTAAATATTGAGTCTCAAAGCTATTCAACGTATTTTGAGCTATCTTTTCAGACGAACTTTGAAACATTTTATTGCTTATTTATTTTTTTTAAAAAATCCAACTAATACACCTTTTTGTGTAAAATCAGTAAATGTTTTTCTTTTTCTCTTTCCCTAGTTTTGCAATGGAAAAACGACTTCAGTACTGAAAAAGTTCAAAAACATCATCTAAGGGTAACTTTATATGGTATGTGGGGATAAAAAAAATTGAAACATTTGTTTATTTTTTCCTATACATATTCTTCAATTTTTTTAAATGCCTCTAAAGTATTTTCTTTATTAAAAAATCTGATACACACACAATTATAGTTAAAAGGACTTGTCCTTGTTGAGTTACTTGTGCATATATGGAAAAAAAAGGATAAAAAAGAATTTCTAAGGCGTTGTACTTTCATTAAAAATCATTTATGTTACATTAGCCTTAACTCTTTAATTAATACACTTCGATGTATCTTTATCATATAAAACCCTTAAAATTCAACTAGTGTAATAAGTCTGAAAAACCCTAGTTGAGTAATGATAGTATAAAATTATGTATGACATAAAAATATACGAGAAGCTAACGCGAGTCGCTCATAAAAATAAACATTTTTGAATTTCGTTAGAAAACTTTTAATTTTAATTCTTAGGGGTTTATTGGTAATTATTTTATTATGTTTGTTATCAATATGAGGGTTATATGCATATACTCGACCTAACGTAAGGATGCGTCATAGCTAAAAAATTTACAGCAAATATAATTCGAACTCATTTTAGAACACGGAATCATCTAAACATGGAGTTTTCTCCGTAATTAGGCAAAAGATGAAATAAGCATATGTATTTAAATTGATTAATTAATTAATTTTTGATAACTTGTACACAAGAATAGTTCGTACGGTTTTTTAAATAAAACTTTAGAAAAAAGTAAAAATATAGATTCTTATAAAAATTAATAAGAGAATCGAAAACTTAATTTAAAAAAATCGAAAAGTGCTTTCCTGTTTAAATGATAAAACTATTTTTGACAAAAAGATACTTATTTTATCATTTTTCCTTATTTTAATTTAATGTTTACGTTTACTTTAATCTGTTAATGCTTATGCTTACTTAATTTGTTAATGTTTATGATTATTATAATTTCTTATTCTTAATGCATATTTGCTAATATTTATGTTATTGCTATTTTTTTTAATCTTTTTTTTATTACAAACTACGTTTTCGATCTATATAAATTAGCACATAAATTACATAAATTAAATAAGCGTTTTGTGTTCATTTAAAACTTTTTAAGTTTTCATGCTGTGCATCTAGGAATCTATAGAATTATTTACAAAATATATGAAATATTTCTGTAGTACACAACTTTTAAATTTCAAGATAAATTTAAATTGAAGTATGAAATTTTCTAAAGAAAGAAGAAAAAAGAGCAATCTGTTAAAAACTTAAAAAATAGCTTTTTGGGAAATGTCTAAAATAATATTTCGAACTCTCTTTTTTAACACAGTTTTTGTTATATAATATATAGTGTTGATACATTTTTTTCCCCTACTATAGCAAAAAATAATGATAGAATAAAATTTTTATTTGTCATAAAAGTGATTAACTATTCTTATAATTAATAAAGTTTATTTGTTCAACATTTTAAGCAGATTAGTTTTTTTATTTTTACCTTACATAAGACATAGTGTTAAAAATACGATTTATAGTGCACAATACATCATAATTATAGAAAGTAGATCGGTAAAATTAAGAAAGATATCATGTAATAGTTTTTAATTTATTCTGAGTTTCTGACTGGGAAAAAAAAACGAAAAAATTATACACAAAAAACTGTATTCAATGCTTTTAAAGTGTAGTGTGCATTTAAGAAAAATAAATAAATAAAATAAAATAAAGCAAATAATTAAAAAAAATGAATTGCATATTTATTTTAAATATTTAAATAAGCTAAATGCCTTTTAGAACATCTGTATTGAAATTCAAAATAATAAGATATAAATGAAATTCATTTCAGAAACAGCTGGATATAAGAAAAGAATTTTTAGAGTAAAGATGCCCTTAAATCTAAGGTTATGAATGAAAAGATATCACAAGAAATGTGTTCAACTTTGGACAAAAAGTTTCAAAAATCTATAGTGCTAACTGGTAAGTTTACGCATTTTGATATTTAAATGTTTTACATATAAATCTTAATTGTATATGATTAATTCACACAAATACTCATCATTTCTTATAATTCTTGTATTCACATTACTAATATAATAACTATATATGATAACTCACACATGAGACTCTGTATACTAAATGTTTCATCCTGTCTTCGAAAGTATTTATATATTTTAAAAGAACTGTTCTTTTTATATTCTTTAAACATAGAGAAACATTAATGTTTCTGACGAATATTAACCGTCTTTATCAAAGCAATTAGGTATGATTAAGGACAAAATATTTCGTTTTAAGAGGTGTATAAAGCTTTTAGGATTTTGTTATCTTCGTGGGTTGTATTAAAACTTTCTACATTTTCACTCACAGTTCCAAGCCTACTATGTTGATATATAATATAAAATACTCCTTTTTTTCAAAATTTACAATAGAATTTTATATACATCCCTTTAAATTTTTCTTAAATATTTCGCAAGTACTTTGGAGCTGTATTTCACAAAAATGAGGAGATGTAATGTATGTTTTGAGGATAAAACAGGGCAGTAAACAAAGCAAACTATCATAAACACTTTTCATGATGTAGTATTAGAGTTTCCTGGTAGACTGTGTATTTTCTTAAAGATTTATTTGAAATTATCGAAGATTATATCTTGATTTGTCATGTCTTAGGCACTTAACCCAAAATTTTCCGGTAAAAATCAAGTTTTTCCCAGACGCTTTTTATAAGTAACAAACAGCATTTTCCTCATGCCAAAAATTTAACCTTTAAGAATTGGTGGTTGTATGCTGTACCACAGATTTTTTCCTCGTTTGCTTTTGCCTCGCTACAACTACTGTATCAAGACATTCGTAAAAAGGATAGGAAAAATTCTTCTGGGGAAGGGGGGGGGGGAGCTGAATTGCTTGGTATGGCAACCGAAGTAAATGTGTGAAAAAATTGCGGCACAGCAAATGTACCACCGAGTTTAGAAGTCCCTTGAACTAATTGAATTATTTACATGACACACCTTAAGTGTCTGCTGAGAAAATAATTCAAAGTCGATAGTAAATAAGTTAAAATCTCTATTTTATTTCATATATATATTACATTTCGATTTTTTTAATTATAGAAAAGAACAATTTTTGGGAGAAAAAATTAGAAATCTATATTTGCCTTATATTAGAAAAGACCCAAGCTTAGAATGCAGTTTTAAATAGAAAAATGTCTCAAAGTTAGTTAAAAACATATGATTATAATACATATACATGTTGATACTACGGAGAAATAGAGATGGTCTGTGAATCTGTATTTTTTCCAGTATAATATATTAACATTAAATTTCATTTAGTCCATAGACAGCATAAGAAAGAGAATGTGGAAAAAAATGAATCAATTTAAACAAAATAATCAGTATGGCAAAATAGGGTGTTCTCATTGCTCTAGTACATACAGAATATATTAAAATGGGTTATATTCTGTAACAACAAATATATATGAATGAAAAATATAAAATGCATCTAAAACATCTAAATAAAATAAAACAAAATGAAAATATCACAAAACAGTATATTAAACATTTGAAATCTAGAAATGTAATACAATTATACAAAAACCTAGCAAGTCAAATATAATTTCAGACTTAGAACCAAATAAAGTGGGTTAAACTAGTTTGATGGTACCAATCCCCTCCCCCCTAGCAACTCGGTATGTCCAAAATTCAAATAGAATATGGACAAAAATATCCAAATAGAAAAAGGGTACATAAAGTAAAAATTCCCAAATAAATGGAGGAAATAAATTTACCATTTATATATTAACTTTGGTGACAAAGAATTAATCGACTTTAATTGGTAGTTCTGGTTAGTTTAATCTAATTGAAATTTTTTAAAAACGTCTAGTACTAGTACTTTGTTTAAATATTTAAGAAAGAACATTCTTTGCAATTCAAATAAAAGAGTAACAAGACACTTACAAAATAAGAATACACAAAGTATAAGGAATTCTATTGTGTTGATACAGACTCCATTACCATTCAATTACTTAGAGAGAAAGCGAACTTCCTAAAGAATTGAAAACTCTGGTTTGTATTACCTTGCGTGAAAGTTAAAGCAACTCCATCAGCTAGATTGCAATTCTTGGGGTATTTTGGATAAAATGATTTAGATAAAAGCATCATCCCGATTCATTGTTGCAATAATCCTGAAATGAAATAAAATAAAGTTTAGTTTCTCCCCATCTTATTGGCTCAAATTTATAATACTGATTTTAATAATTGAAAATTAAAGCAATCATATACAAAAATTAAATAAAAATTTTACACCTGCAAAAAGTATGTAGGATATATTAAAATACCTTGAGTTCCATTTAAAATTTTAAAAAAAGAAGTCAAATCCTTTATTAGATTCCACAGAATGTGCTCTGGATATTGTTAATTGATAAAGTTGATTAAGGAGATAGTTCTTTTAACTTTCAAGTCTTTGATATCCTTTAAAGATACAATACATCTCAGTTTTATACCTGGAGATGGATCTTTTTAATAAAATATCAGTTGAAAAAACATTTTACGTTTCTGTAACATTAGTTTTTTTTTTTTCATTTTCCTTAAGCAGTTGTTTATAATTGTCTAAATTTTTTCATTTTTTCCTTTTCAATATTTGCTATTTGAATGTTTCCTTCTCAATTTTACATTCCTTTCGATATAATTAGTAAATACAACCATTTGCTGTGAAGTATCTTACCAAATACTAAGCAATTCTGCTATCACTATTGCTTTTTCAAGCTTAATGGTTGGTTTTTAAACGTGCATTAAGACTTTAAAACAATTTAGAGCATTGCCTTAAGAAGTTTATACTATATTGGATATTGGGAAACTATATTACAGGTATCACGTTAAAGGTTTTCAAAATCACATAAACTGAATTCTTAATTTTTTTTACTTTTGTCATTAGCTTCTTTGCATAGTAATTTTCGAGAATAATTTCTATTTTCAGTTAAAAAATTGCTCAGGGTTTTTATCAAGAACTGTGAGATTAGATTAAATATTTAATACAGTATTTGCTGTGGATCAAAATTCTGCAGAATAAATAAGTAAAATCACAAATTTATGAAATTAAAAAATGTATGTCAAATGCTTTAGAAATGTACTTGTCATTAATATCTTTAAACTTCCTGAATTCAGATATAAAGAACTCAAAAGATAGATCTTATTTCATTTCTGCTATATAATATATACAAACTGCTATAATTACTCTCTGAGTTATTGTAATACATACATACTCACATATACATCAAATAGTTTGCATTGAAATACATGGGGGGGGATGAGATAAGAATCGAATAACTATGGATGCTATGCATTTTATTTTTTACTGTTACTTTATTCCTTTTAATATGGATATCCCCCCCCCCCACTTTATCTTAGAATAAAGGTAAAAAATAAACCTTTGATATTAAGAGTATAATTTTTTTTGTTTTTTTTTATATATCTTTATAGAACGTGAAAAAAATATAATTATAAATTAAATAGATACAATAAATATATATAATATCCAAATGTATCTTTTCTCCCCCTGAAGAATTTAATTCAACATCAAAGTAAAAAGAAAAGAAAGGCAAGAAGTAGTCACGCAATGAAACATCCTCTCAGACTTACGATTCTTAACAGATATATGATTTCCTGTTTACATTACACGCTACTCTGTCACAGATGTTGAAAACAAGCATTTCTCTCTTACTGACAAATTTCTCATAAAGAGCTCCTTCCTTGCCTCACACAGCTTCTGTGAGTCAGTATGGTAACGAAATTTACCTTTTTTCAGTAAAGTAAGTCCATGTGAAATATTTATATAAATGTATAGAAATACAACATATCTGATCATCATGAAATTGTCTTGTTTTTGACATTGTGAATTTTTAAACTTTCTTAAAACTGAATCCTTGAATCTTAAACTGAAACAATGTATCTATGTTTTTTTTTTTAAATGCACGCACAAAGACGTAAATATAATAAGACGTAAAAAATAAACGCAATGTTGTAAGTTGGATAAACAAACTAATAAAAGAAAATTAATGTTTAATCTTATTGCTGAATTCTATTGTTCAATCGATTAATCTTCTCTAATTGCATAGAAAAATAAAGGATAGGACATTGAATATGCGAGTGTTTGAGTATTAGGATACAAATTTCAATAATTAAATTTTGAGAAATCGATTGCTTGTCATAATCATACACCGCCTCTATGTTTTAATGGCTTTAGAGGCAAAGCATGTAAGGGTTGTAGAGAGATGGCATGTAAGGGCTATAGAGGGAATTCTTGATAAATTATTCATTTGTCACTTCATTAATTCAAAGAAGGTAGAACTGTCACCACCATAATAGAGATAGATGGACTTCAAAAGCTTTGAACAGCAATCATTTGGTAACGTTGCTTGTAGTTATGATTGCAATTCAACAATTTTTTCAATAGTTTATTATCGATTTTGTAATATACGTAGAAAAACTACGCACATCATAATAAAATAAATCTAATATTGCGTATCGAATTAACTATGACATGCGTTCTTATGAAAGATGAATGTTCTTGATCATTCGAAGGGCATCAGTTTTGAACAAACAATTCTTGAAAATTGTTATTCTGAAACCAAGATTCTACTCACAAACTGATATGTGAGCTACATATCCTCTTCAGCATAGTAAAAACAATCCTTAAATTGAAGTCTTAATTTAATAAAAAATGCACTTGTGGATCACACTAAATTTTAATATGAGAGTAATATTTATAATTTCTTTTTTTATATTCTTGATAAAAAAATACCACGTTTTACTTGATTTAAAACACACATTCTTTTCTAAAGAAAAACAATTTGCATGAAAATGGCCATTTAGATCTCCGGACTCCATTCAAGAAATTAGATTTTTTTTCTACGAAAAGTATTGTATGAAGTAAATTCCTTTAAAATTACTTGAAAAATCGAAGAAAAATGTTGATTGACATTTAAAGACAAAATTTTTTATTCATTCTTTTCACTTTTATTGAAATAGCAAATTAACAAGAAATGCAATTATACAAAAAATTGGCACCACCTTCGTAACATTTATTGTTTTTTTTCACCATATTTTACCCTATTATACATTACCTTGCACGTAGTATGATATTCTGGGCTTTATAACTCAGTCTGTGATTTTCAAAGTTTGAAACAAATGTATTTAAAAACCTTTTTATATTTATTACTTGGCTGTCTTGTCTCTACATTTACACTTCTTAACTTATTCGTCTACTTATTTCGCAAAATAAAAGAAATTCATAACAGTAATTTATGATTTGACTTAAATTGTGTAATTTTGTTACAAAATTGTATATCCAATATTCTTTTTCTTAATATCCTTAATAAAGTAATTGTTTTTAAATATTTGTAAGTATATCTTAAAATATTTTTCTTGGATGCTCACTTTCAACTGAGCTAATAGAATATATATAAGTTTACTGTATTGAAATTTTCATGTCATTTCCTTTAGGAAATATTATTTAATTTTACGAACACAAACCTTTAAATAACGGGAAAATTCTGCAGTAACTTTATTCTACATTTAAAAATGTCATTGGAAAAAATAAAACTACAATAATCTATTAAGCAGATTACACTTATTGAATGAATCTATTGGGTTCTTTGGAAAGCAATTTTTTGTTTGTTTGTTTTAATTTTGGTAGAAATGAAAGATTCCCCTCTTATAGTGCGCAAATATGTCATTGAATTATATATTCTCCAGTTCTGTCCAATCTCTTTGCCCCATTTCTGACAGTAGCTTGATTCCCTGCTCATAAAACTTGTGATCTGTGAAAGCAAAAAACTAATCTGTGCCATTTATGACGTTCCCATTTGAAGTAAAAGTCACCTAAAATTTTTTGGGGAGACCGGAACAAGTAATAATTTGAAGGTGCCAGATCTGGAGAATATGGTAGATTTAGTAGTATATATATATCATTTAAGACGTAAAAGCTTTTAGTGTGTTCTCAAGCTTGTATGAGATCTTGCGTTATGCCTTTTCTGCTTAACACAATTCTAACCGTTTCTGTTTCAGTGAATCATTCATTTTCTTTGGTTCATAGCAGCACAGTTCAGAATTATGGTATTGTCTGGTAGAAGCTCAAAAAGAAAAACGATTCACCAAACAGATCGCATCACTTTTTTGATGAACATTGGTTTTCGAAATGCTTTGAGTCTTCTCATCTTTTTTACTTCATGAACGTATGCAGTTAGCATTGTTATAGATCAGTGATCTTCAAACTGTGTTCCACTGAACCCTTGGGTTCCACTATGCATACCCAGTGGTTTCACGAGTCACAATAAAAAATCGAAAAGAAAATTATAAGTGCGTATACTTAATATATTCTCGTACTCTATAAAGTTTTTACAAGTGCAACCACACATATCTAATGCTCATTCAAATCTTTAAAACAGAAAACTTTATTTATACGTAACATTATTTCGTAATACATCTTCCAATTTTATTATAATATAGTAAAAAAAATATTAAAATGTTTTTTTTTTCTTTATATCTTCTATCCGGCATTCAACGAAATAATTTTATTCTCGTTAGAACTATGTTTTGCAAAACTAAATAGTTTTCGAATGGAAACTGACCTTTTTTTTTTCTCATTCATGAGGGGAAAAAACCCAACCTTTAATGAAGGAAAGATGAACTTTTGATGAACTTATATCGACAGATTCGACTATAAAATCTAAATTTAAGCAAGAACGTCTCCTAAATTTTAGGCTGCCAATTCATGCAAAATGTACAGAACTTCTCATATAGCTATCAGCATTTTAATGCCAATTAAAAACAACGCATTTAAGTGAAAAATATTTCTCAAAGTGATGGGCTACAAAAACGAAATACAGGAACAAATTAAACGCAAAATATCCGACTAGGTATAATTTTAATAGACCTAGACTTCGATATTTTGTGTAAAAAAGTATAAGCAAGTATCCTAGCAGCTAAGTATATTGCATGGGTAGGCAGATACAATATTTTTTTAAATTGTCAGTATAATATGTTGATCCATTTTAAATATTATTTTAAGATATATTCTTCTAAGTGTGTGTGGAATAGGGTTCCTTGAAAACACATTATAATTCTAAGGGTTCCGTGAGTCGTAAAAGTTTTAAGACCACTGTTATAGATGATCCTTTTCAGATCTTCACAGATAATTCCCTTAAAAAAAATTGATCATTTTTTTTTTTTTTTGAAAATGAAGTAAGAAGGGCAACAGATGTCAATGCATCGAAGAAAATTTCTTTCCATAAAAGCATGGGGAACCCATATGATGTGTTTTGAAATTAAACCAAGATGTTTCACGTGATCATAAACAGTTGAATTCTACAAATCTCTACGTATTCTAACGAGTTGTTACTAGTTGTGCATTAATCAATAATTTTATTTTGTCTTCATCAGTTTCACCTGGCCTTCCAGAACATGGAGCATTTTCAACGTCAAAATTGCCGGAACAATATTTTGCAAACCAGTTTTAACCCTGGCTTTCTGTCTATCCATGCTCAACAACTTATATTTTTATTACTTGAGAAGTATTTTTACCTTTTCGACAATGGAAAATTAAAATATGGTGAAAATTCTTCTTTTGACTTTCCATATTTGATAGTGCACCAAGCCAAAACTATTGCTTAAAACTCGCGTAGGTTTCACAAACGAGCTTTGTTATATCAGCAGGAAAAACTTATAATGAAATGACAATGTGGTTTAAGTGTGAAGTTGGCTGCGAAAGAAATCAACTCAATCCTCTCATTCTATTGAGAAAAATTCGAATTTTTTTTCCAAACAGCCCGATATTTAAATTTTAAATAATTGCCAAATAGGTTGTGTATTACTTTACTATTCCTTATTTTCTTTCTCTCGTTGCTTTTTAACTATTAAAACTCCTACTTGCTAATTTCCAAGATGAGACAGAAAAAATTGCTGTTGTAGTCAATGTCAACATAAGTAGAGGGAAAATAGGAAGAGTTTAAAACTTCTTCAATAAAATTTAATAAATTAATATAATAGCTGATTCTTAAAGTCAGTGATCTTCAATCTTTGTTGATCGTCTACCTCTAAAACAAAATTAATTACAAAAGTAACCCCTTCCATATATATCGTTTTTTCTGACTCATAAGATACATTTTTTTAACTTAAAATGTGCCTGTATCTTATGGGCCGAAGGTATAACTTCTTCCTTAAGCTGATTCAAAAGAAAAAAGGCTATCAAATATTTTTGCTGTGAAACTATCGTAAAGTTTTTCTAAAAGTATAGAAATTTTTAATGTAACATTTCCATTTACGGTTTATTAAGTGTTATAATTAAAATAGGTACATTGATTCGTTATCTGTGTAATCCACAAATATTTTTCGTAATTTTATATATATATATATATATATATATATTGTTAGCTTACCCCTTCCTTTACTTCTTTGGCGTACCATAAAGTACCACTATTACTCTTCGTACTCCTCTTTAGTGACCACTGCTCTAAGTTAAATATTCTGTATATTATACATATCTTTATCTTATTATTACATATCTTTAATAAATATAAGTTGTACATTTTACCTACCCTCTTTCAAATATCACACACTTTATCTATTATATATTATATTTACTATTGACGAAGTATTATATCTGTTTTTTACCAATTAATATACCTTCTACCATCTATAATGCCAGTGTTTTTAAGCTATTCCAAAAATAAGAAACATTAGAAAATCAGTGTAAATAATTTCATCCATTAAATAACCTGAATTATTTTTTCATGATGATTTATTTTATTTTATATTCAGCTAAACTATACATACGTCATACATTACTGTGCAGTGACAGCTATATTTTTAATTAAAATTTTCTAAAGGATATATTTATTGGTTAGAAAATTATCCATTCAGAAAGAGAATGTTTATTTTGGAAACAAATGAAGTGTTTTTTGATGTTTGGATCATCGTTATTTATAAGATAAGTGTATCAGAAAGTAGGCTGTTAAGTAAGTATATCAGTGATTATAATCCTAGGTAGTAAAAGCTCGATGACAAACAGCGAATAAAAAAAAACAATAGCCTGTACCGTTTCTTAAAGAAAGAAGTGGGAACGGTGTTGTTACATACATATGGGTACTAATCTGCCTATGTGAGAAGTTGTATTAGTAATAAGCACAGGGGAAACGCTCATACACCCGCACGTTACTGTCTATTTATATGAATAAGGAGCAAACTAAAAATAAAACTCTTTAAACTGAAATCAGCATATAACCATTTTACGAAGGCTATATTTAACTAAATTGTGTATAATCATGCATCTTATTGTATTTAAGAGAATTGTATTGGTATTTTGACTAAAAAAAGAGATTATTGTATGAGGACATGATTTCTTTCATATGCCTTGTTTTTCTTGTATGAATTCATTTCTATCAATTCCATCATCTGAGGACAGCACATGATTTTGCTCGCAGATTAATCTACGAGTTGCAATCGTATGAAAATGATGCATATATTTGATCGAGTAAAATTGGAAAATTGAAGTTTTTAGTAAAAAATTTAATGATTCACTAGCATCGTTTTAACTAATATCTGAGAATCTCCTAAATGTTGATTTTTCACTGATTATAGTAATTCAGTGGTCTACAAACTGTGTTCCACGGAACCCTGGGGTTGCACAAGGTATACGGGTTCCACACGAGTCACAATAAAAAAACCGAGAATAAATAAATATGTATGCAAAATGGATTCCCATTCTCTATGAAGTTTGTATAGTTACAAGTATCTAAACCTCACACTCCCCCCCCCCATTCATTAAAACTGAAAATTTTGCTTATATATAATAACTTTATTTTGCAAATTTTTCAAACTTTTATTATAATATAATAAAAGAATATTAAAACATATATTTTATATACATATATACTTCCTCCTAGGTTGTGTGAATATTCTATTGTTTACTATGTCGGCGAGATAATTTTATACTCGTTAGTTAGCACAATGTCTTACAAAATTAAATAGTTTTCTAATGGAAAATGCAACTTTTTGCATTTGTGGAAAAGACACCTATAACAAAGGAAAGGAAACAACTTATCAACAGATTCGATGCTAAAATCTAAATTGAAGGAAAAACGGCTCCTAAATTTTAGGTTGCAAATTTGTGCAAAAATCATGGGATTTCTCACACAGCTATAAACATTTTGATGCCATTCAAAGCATTGTGTTTAAGTGAAATATATTTCTCAACTTAAGTAGCTACAAAAACAAATTAAACTTAGAATATGTAATGCGATTGCATTTAATCTCATTTGATCTAGAAGACTTCGACATTTTGTGTGTAAAAACAGGAAGCGCATATTCCAGTTACTAAATATAATGCATGAATAGGTGACACTTGAATCACAAATTAATATTACTAATGAGTAAATTTTATTACAAATTAGATTCGAATTTTTTAACAATAAATAATAATTGTCTTTATATAAAGAGGCCATATAGCATGTTGATGTACTTTAAATATTATTTTAAGTTATATTATTCAATGTATGTGTATGGAATAGGGTTCCATGGAAACGTTCCTAGTTCTAGGGGATCTACGAAAACACTTTCTAATTCTAGGGGTTTCGTGAGTAAAAGTTTAAAGACCACTATAGTAATTCATGGAAAAGTTATAAACTAAGATTTCATTCACCAGTAGTGTACACAGACTTCACATTGGAGACAGTTAAATTCTAAAAAACACGAAGTCAAAAGCGTTGAGGGGTAATCTCTATGGTAAAAATTATACATCTGTTTGTCTTTGAGGAGGTTGAACTCCTCTTTCCTTTGTGTATGCCACTGCTTGATCCAATTTGTTCAGTCTTTTAATTTATTAGTTAGTTGAATCAGCAAATCAAATAAGTTGCCACATTACTCACTGAAAAAGATTTATTTTGTACTGCAGCATAAATTAAAAATGTATCTCCTGAACAAATTCCGAGACGCATGTATATAAAAGCCGTATGAGCAGTTAAAAGAAGAGAAAAACTCCCTGACAAAGAGAAAATTACACTCTTTTTCTTAATCCTACAATACAATTAGGAATCCAAAGTGGATATATATATATAAATAAAATTCATAAATGTACACAAAATAGTTATAAACCTAAGATAACTATTAAAGATAGTAAAAAGTATATATATATTTTTCCACAGTAGTATTATAGCAAACTCCTGGCCTTAGGAGCCAGAATTGCAAATTGCAGATTTAAACAAAATTTTGAGGCTGGCCAACTTTATATATTTATATAAACAGGAATTTTGTTTCGCATCATCTTTTAAATAAAGTGTTAATATTCTTACATCTGATTTTGTGAAATCTTGAACATATGCTCACATTATATCAGTATCTTAGAGTGGTTAATAACTTCAATTGGGATATTGATTTTTTCGCATGATAATTCTAAAACGAAGATATTTTTGCAATTTAAAAATAAATCGAAGTGACATCTTTGCAGCTATAAATAACACTTTAACATAAAATCCAAGATATCTTTTAAATCGATAACACTCAAATTTTTAATACGTAGAAGATGTGTAAAACAAAAGTATGGATTATCAGTGAATTGTACGAACTCTCATCCTTTCTTAACTTAGATCTAAAAATAGGCACTGATTCATTGTTGAATTACAAAATTTCTAGTTGAGGAAAGACACTTTTTTAAAAATTGAAAATGGGAAGTTTTTTATGCAGTAGAAATCCTTGACTACAGCATAATAATGAAAATGTTTATATAAGTAAAATAAAAAAAATTTGTATGCAGAGTATCATATCAATCCAGATCGTATGACACCAATATGATAAAAAAAAATAACAAATTGATCATTATTTGCAAAGCTTAAAAATCGAATGTAATCCTTTTTAAACTATCCAACCCCCATAAACTTTCTCCTTTCATAATATTATTTCATATCATTGTAGATGATAAGTTAAAGTATATGCTGTCATGCTTTATAGGAACTATTTTCATAAATAAAACCGTCAAAGAAAGATTATTATTTTTTATTTATTATTCACTGGAGCTAAAAAATGAACTTAATTATGTTTAAAAGTACAGGATGACTAAAAGGTTCTAGATTCGATTTCAGAGACAACAGAACCATTTTAAATCATGTTTCAGCTAAAGAGAGGCTAAAAAGTTTCAAATTCATGCCTTACCAGTTTATATATATATCGAAAGTTGGAGAAGCATTTTGCAGCTGTGTAGTAATATCTAACTCACATCCACTGGCGGTTTATCCATTGGGTGCTAGGGGCAGACGCCCAGGGGCCTGGATAAGCTGGACTTAACCAGATTTTCTGGTTATAAATTTCAATCCGCCGGTGATAAGAGGGCCTGTAGATAAATGAAATAAAATCTCTACTTAAGTAATTGATGCACAGTATTTTCCAAAAATACTACTACAATTTCATGTAATAAAATAGCTAGCGGAAGTTCACTGTATAAAAAAAATAAATCTAAAATAATCTTGGCATCTAAAAATAGATATATCTAGAATAGAGAAGTGATAGGCTACACTCGGTATCAATCTTTTTATGATCATTCAAAGTGACTTTGTTGACACAATCTGTGTTAGTATAACACCTCATGTTCGCTTTTGTCCGCTTATATAAGATCTATTTAGATTAAGGAGCATATGTACATATATATTTTTTTGTGTTGTGTTATTTCTGCATTATTATGACTATATTACTAAATTTATTGCTATATTTCTGTAATATATTAAATCTTACAACAACAACAACAAATATACGCTTAATACACAACAAAAACTATGTATAATACACAGCATAATACTCATATTCAAACATCAAACGGATTTAAAACACTTGTGTATATTTCATAACTAATTTTCGCTCCGTTATATACGCTGAATATTTATGACATTAAAGAAATATTTAAAAAACAAGAGGAAAGTGAACTTCAGATGAAGAGAGTTACGAGTCATATTTAATAGGCTTAAATGAAAAAGATCTGTCAAGGTAATTAAGATAACTAATTAATGATACTTATTTGGGTCATAAACAGAAAATATTTGAATACGGTATGCAGTTAAAATAATAAAAATCTCATAATGTCTCCTCAAAGTATTTTATGGCTTTAATAAATTACCGGATAAAATTTCAAATAACCGGAGAGTTAAATTCCAGTCGAATCTTTGTTTTTAGGACTCATGTTCAGTTAAAAAATTTTGAATTCACTGCGTGCAAAATTGATCATCGTGACTGTCTAACACTGGTAAAATATGTATTCGTACTTAAAAAAAATATACTGAATTCTTAAGCATTCTAAAAACTAAAGTCTTACATTTTTCGTAATAAGAAATAATTAATCTGTGAAATACTGAAGGAACTTCTTACTTGAAGGAATGTTTGTTTAAGGGGATAGTGGTCACACACACAGATTGTGCACATGCCTTAAAGTGATATACATAAATAGATAAAATGTTTTAGACTGCACTGTAATATTGTATCATATATCACTTTTTAACGTTCTATATTACTGTATAAGATGGGCGCACATTAAAAAAATTTGGAAGCTCTTAAAATAAATTATTTTAGAAAAATATGCGAGAATAACGCTTAAAATGTTATTGAAAAATTATAAACGTAGTTTAGGAGCCTGAATTTTTTAAAAAAAAAAAATGTGCTTTGCAAGATTGTTTTAACCCAACTTCTACTCTCTCTCTCTTTCTCTCTCTGTCTTATTTCCAAATTTAAAAAAAAATCTTTTAACTGACTTACAAAACTTAATCTATTTATTCGGGGAAAATGTGTGCTATACATCACGTGCTTATACATCACATGTGCTATACATCACATGTACTATACATCACATGTACTACACATCAGTATAAAGGTTACAAACTTTCAGGACAGAGTTCACCTAAACCAGTATTAGCCTGCGTCCCGTTGGCCTTTTCTGAGTGGCCTGGTCAAGGCCCATTGCACTAAGAAATTCAATCATTTAAGAACAATGTACTAAAAAGCTAGTGAGGAATTCTATCCATTAATAAATCAAATCTCTCAATTTTCTTATCAATTTGCTTTTTTTATAGTAAAATGTAAGCAAGAGTTTTGGTGATGGATGAAAGAAAATTGAAACTACCCCATAACTCAGAAAAAGATGCATAATATATAGTAAATATTTTGTGTTTTTGGTAGAAAAGTTGATATAGTATTAAAATAAAAACCCAAAAAGTGAGTAGTAATATTTTGATTTTACTTCGTCCGATGTTGCTTCGGTTTTATAGTGTTTTCTCCCCATTATCCTCAAGTTACGGTCCTCATGAAATACTCGTCATATGTATGTGACTATGAGGAAAAAAACGTTGAGTACCTCTGACCTAGATGATGGGAAATGACATAGGAATGTATGGTCGGAAATGCTTTGGGGGAGCGGTAGTGACGACACGAAACACAAGAAAGTCAGGGCACGTATAAGAGGAAAAAACATATTTATTATCCTTAGAACAGCAAAAAATTAAGAAAAAAGAACATTAAAGAGAGAATACTGGTGCATGTCGGAGTGGTAGGGGTACACGTCATTAATACACGAGTTCCACCTGTAGGGGTTTTATGGGAAATCCCGACATGACTGGCGATAGCCCGCATACTGATACCGGGATAGTTCTGCACCAGATCCAGCACAGTCTGCTCGTTGTTCAGCGTTCTTACTCTTCCCTCAAGTTCCTGTGTGCCCACGATGAAGGATCCGCTGTCGGACAATCTCTGTTGTATGTGTACAAAGAAGATGTGGCTGAGAGTTTTCCGAGAGCGTAAAAGCGCTGTGTGGCTCGTCGATGGCAATCAGTGGCTCCGTATGCCAAATGCATATCAGCGAGCTCAGCGTTCGTGTAACGTTTCATCCGTCTACCACTTTGTGGGCAGGCGAAATGAAGCTTTATAGAGAGCACAGCAGCAAAAACCGCTTGTGCGCATGTACCGTCATCTGAGGTTTACGCAGCGCCATCTATCGCGTGCGCCAACCAACGACTTTACAACATTTTTGGTGTGCTACTAATAATAAACAAGCTCTCTACTCTTATTCTTGTCCTGTTTTTCTTGTGTTTTCAGTGATCACTACCGTGACAGGAAAATGTTTCCGTCTAGGACCTAGATCAGTGTTTCTCAGAGTGGTCTGTATAGACCCTCGGGTGTTTATGACGACCTTCAAGGGGTGAATAAATAATATGGGGTTCTGTGAGGTTTAAAGGGGGTGGGGGTGTCTATGATAGTGGCTCCCATTAAACCAGATCTTGACTTTAATCTTTAAACCAAATTTGATCTAGTGAAAAGAAACAACAGATTTTACCAATTTAACTGATTTATTGACTAAATTTAGTGAGGTTAATATGCGGTTACTAGGTGACAGCATAAATTTTATAAAGACAAGGACCATTTCAGCATTTCTTTCCAGAATTAAGCTAAAGAAATATAACATCGGGCACCGCGAATTTTCTAACAATCTGTTACAGACAATCTGTCAAGACATTTTAACCTATATACGTTAAACATTTAAATGTCCTTTACTCAAATTTTGAAACGGATGTCAGAGCAATTTTAGTTTTAAAAAGGCATAACTGTTAGTTGTCGCGAATTATGGAATATAATGAGAAAGTTTTGATTGCTTTTCCTAGTGAGAGTGAGTTCAGTGAGTTTGACAATCTCAAAAACACAAAAGAAAAAAACGCAAGAGGTGGGGGGGGGGGAGGAACTGGACACTTACTAACAATGGAGATTTAAGGTTAAACCTGATGATTTTGTGTGATATTAAATGTTGAAAATTTGTTATTGAAGCACCAGACTCATCCTTCTCATTAAAAGCATTTGTTTTTTCTTCAGTTATTTTGTGTAACAATTATTTTATGTATTAAATTAATTTTAATTTAATTCATAAATATGTACTTAAGTTTTAAATGCTATACTCTTCACTACATTTAGAAATTAAATTATTTTAAAGTATGTTATAATATTGTCAAATAGACATTTAAGTTGATAAATTTGAAAAACTTCAATATTAGGTAAGCAAGGGTCTACCCAAGACTGAAAAACATGGCAAGGGGTCTATAAAACAAAAAAGTTTAGGAACCTCTGACCTAGATGATGAGAAAACCTAGTATAGTAAACCTAGATTCTAGCTTTACTTAATCTGTCCTGAAAGTTTGTAACCGCTGTACTGATACACCCTTTCTTGTAACACAGGGTTGGTGCAATATTAACTGAAATAATTCTTTTTATTCAGTATTTCAATTCGTTCATCAATTCCTGCTACCTAAAAAGAACATATCGAAAATGATCTAGGCTCCCAAGTCACTCGATTAATCTTATTTCTTACAATTTGTTCCCCCCTCTTTTTCAAGCCCGTGTTCAAAGAAAAGGTAAAGAATTTAATCTTTTAATATCCTCATGCATATCGAGCACGAGTTTAGATTTCATTACAGCTCATATAAAAAAATTAATTGCATTGAAAAGACTGATGAAATAAATTAGCTTTTACAATTTAATTCCTTCAGTTCAGAATGTACTTACTTCCTAATTAAGTAACTCAAAGCTATATAAATATAAAATTTATTTTCATAAATGTGTACATTACTGAAATAGAATGGAAATGTATAAGTTTTGTCACTTTGTAATACATTTTATATTTATTATAGAATTGGTCATTACAGAAACGACGATTGGTTTTCACAAAAGTAAAATATACTCACTTTCCTATAATTATATCAAATGTTTATGTTTTTTGTATCTAAAATTTAAGAAAAATTGTACGATAAAGTTCGCTCCAAGTACTGTGAAAAATTATTATATTAGGTTCTATTTTTATAGTGATAATTATATCATGAATATTTTTATTTAATAAATTTACATTTTCTCATAGATACAACAATGTTAGATAAAAATCTAGAAGTTCAATAAAATTATTTCAGAAAAATGGTAAAGGATTAAGAATACGCTTTGCGTAAAAGAGCTATCAATGAGAATTAAAAGCATAAGAATTAAGGAATAATCGTATAGTATTGAATGAAACATTTTTATGTATCAAATTAAATAAATATTTGCAATTATATCGAACACTGATGTAAAACATTATCCTAGTATATATGATATAATAAAAATAATGTCCCAACAAACTTCCAAAAAGAAAAAAAAAATGTAAAAATATATAAAATTTATATTTATGTCATAATATGCATTAATGAATTATTTGTTTAAAAAGCACTTACGTGTAATAATAAATTCGAGTAATGTAAAAATTTTAATAAATATTTAATTTTTGAAATATGTAATTAAATTTTTCAGAAAATAAATATTTGCAAATACATATAATAAAATGTGGAATTTATTCTGACGAACTATGATTATAATGTTATTTTTTAAAAATGGAATAGAAGCAAGAGGAAGAATTGTTAAGATCAAATTTTCTCTTGCTGTTTCTTCCAATTCAATGCTTTCGCCAATTTACTCTGGCTATTACTCATAGATGGCGCTGCTCTGTGAGTTAGTAGGATAGCACAGTCAAACACTGATGAGTTTTTTTTAAAGTTAACCAGCTTTTTCTGAGAGAAGTTTTCTGGATTTTTTCCTCTAATAAAGGATGTGTGTATATTTTTTAAGGAATCCTGATGCATTTCTTTGATTTTCTGCTGTTTACTACCGTAATTTTTTTTTAATATAAGTATTTTCAAAACGCCTTAAATAATGTTTAAAAAATATAGGCATTGGACTGTTTCACATCTGGATTTGCATTTGAAATTCGTTATTCATATTGATTTTAAATCTCCGAGAAACTATTCAATTACTTGAACTTAAGCCTCTGCAAGAAAATTCATAGTATAATTACTGAAAATAAAAACACTTGTTTGTTAAACCGAAATTTTTAAGTGAATTTGAGTAATCAATTTTTTAATTTTGGAATCATTAAATAATGAAATTGAATTTTTTTAATTTTTAAAAATAGCTGATTAATGATAATTAATGAATTAAGTTAGAAATTCTTGTGTTCGCAAATAAAATTTTATTTCATGAACTTTTTTTAAATGCTACCAGTTTTCAAATTCTTTGAAATATTATATATTGTAACTTATTACAAGACATTTTTATTATAATTTCAAATGCCAAATATTCTACTTACTGCATTTATTCGCCTCTAAGCCGCCTTCAATTCTATCCCGCAACCCAAATTCTCAACAAATTTTTGTGAAAAATGAAAAATAGTGTAAAATGGTCTATCAATATCCAATTTTACGAAATTAAAATAAATTAAAAAGAACAAACAAGAAGTGAATAATTAGGTATTTCACAAAAATTGTGAACTTTTATATACATACATGAACCTGTAATTGCTTTAATTGCCCCCCCCAACGAATTCCCCCCCTTCGATTCTAAGCCGCATCCGATTTTCAATAGCATTAACATTGGGGGAAAAGTCCGGCTTAGATTCGATGAAATATGGTCATTCAATATGATTATTCATACTGTATATTGAGAATATATTTATAACTTATATTAAAATTTTTAAGAGCATTTGTTACTTATATTTAGATTAAAGATTAAATTTACAATTAAGTAGAAAATTAGACATTTAAATATGTGTGTCTTCCTTGTTATTCTCTATTTGATTAAGATAAAACAATGAAAATATTCAGATACATTCAGCATTTGAAAAAAATGTGCATTTTTAAAATTCTTTTCAATGTTCATGTATATTAGCTCGCAAGAAACATGTGTCACATAAAACAAACAGAATAAGTACTAGAATTCTTAAAATGACAATTAAGCATTGTGAAAAATTTTTAATGAGTATGAAATTATTCTCCTTCCTGTGCATTTTGTCAATGGCAGAATTAAACAATCATTTTAATAGGATTTTGCGTGGGAAAGATTAATAGACTGCATATATTCGTATCTAAGCAGCACTTTTTTTCCCACTGTTAATGATACTGAAAATCGGGTGCGGCTTAGAATCGAAGGAATAAAAATTCATTGAATGGGGGAAATTGAGCTTTATACTGATGATTAGAGCAATTACAGGTTCATGTATAATGAATCTGTAATTGTATGTTTTTAATTCTGGTAAAATAAATTAGTTATTCATTTCTTTATAGTCCTTTATTTAATTTCGTAAATATCGGAAATAGATAAATTATTTTACACTTATATTTTATTTTTTTGCTAAAACGTACTGAGAATTTGGGATGCGCCTTAGATTCGAATAAATACGGTATATAAATATGGGAATTGCGATTTTGAGTTTCACATGATTTTGTGTGTGTGTATTGGGGAATCGCAAATGTGCTTAAATTTGTATAAAAAAATTTTACCAGCGGTAAAAAATACTCTTTAACCACCTTCCATATTGCTTGTTATTAAAATTTATATGAATAGAAATTAATTGGTCTTAAAAAATTACTTATTTATATCTATTATATACATAATTAAACAATATACTTACATTGTGTGCGAGTGGCAATCATCATGCAGATGTCTAACGTGGAACCATTTGGTCTTCAAATATCTGAAATAGGATTAAAACTTTATTTGGTATCGAAATTTCGGTTCGAAATTAAAGTCTTTAAAATTATACATATTTCAACAAAGTTTAAGTAAGAAGATTAAAGTAATATATAACTTTAATATTTTGTTGAGAGACAGAGAGCAGATGATGTTCAAAATCAGTGGTCCCCAACCCCTGGGCCGCGGACCGATATTGGTCCGTGGATAAAATAGTATCGGGCCGCACAAAGAACATTAAATTATTTCCATTTTATTTTTTGAGTAGTATTTCTTGAGTGAGCAGTTTTTTATGGATATCATTTTATATTTCAAGTTAAATGACTTTATGCTCATGTTTTAATGCAACTGTACATTATTCTGAAGGCATGTTGAAATACAATAAAATTAAAATTATTTAATTAAAACAATCTATAAACGATCAACGTCCCCTCCCCCTCTCAGTGGGCAATGGTAAAATTATCAAATGTTGATCGGTCCATGTCAATAGAAAGATTACTATTCTAAATCACTGTGAAATATGTTTAAAGAAAAAAATATATATTATGTGTAGTTAAAAAAAAAGTTATTAGAATAAACGCATTTCTATGGGAAATTTTCTATATTGGTACAGAAAAGTTTCAATTTTGAATGAAATTCAGTACTCTTTCTAATTATGGAACTATCCCCCCCCCCCCAATTTTGTTATTTTTTTTAATGTGTGCAAGATGTAATGGCTTTCCTGAATTCCGTAAAACAGAACAAAAGAAGATAACATTGTTATCTTCCCCCATAAAGCATTTCTTTAGGAAACTCTCAAAGCAAACAGCGGTTTCATCTTTCGAGCAAAAATAAATCTGTCAAGTAGAAGCTCAAAAAGAGGAAGCTATCTCCATTCATTTTCCAGAGAATGTTCCCTAACAAAATACTTTTCGTAATATTATTGTTATATATACATACAATTTCCACATTCTAGAGTGGGCATAAAAACCTGAAAACAACCCAAACGTAACAGAAATTCCTTTTTCGTCTACGCCCCGAAAAGTAAAAGTGTTTACTTCTTCACAAGAAAATCTTGCTATACTTCTTCATTAGCCGTTTCCTTCTGCAGACTCGTAGGGGGACGGATATCAATTTTCTTCACAGCTCATAGACGCCGCCGTGAAATTTTAATTAGAGTAAAGCTTTTGAAGGAAAGAAGGAGGCTGCGACTCCAACCATAAGGGAGACCATGAAGCGGCAACTGACTTAGGAAAACGTCTCCAGGAAACGGCCATCGAAGCACTCGTTAACTCAAAAGAATGCAGACTGAGAACGAGAATGTTACGGTCAGGCAAATTAGGCGTAATGGGCCCAACGAAATTAAGTAGCGGCAAATATTTTGGCTGAATATAATTAGCAAACCTCTTCTTTGCTCTTTTCCATAGTATTCGATGTTTAAAGCTCGAAAAGATGGCTGTAATCAGATCGTCCAATTGGTGCTCAACTTTTATTAAGACTAGTTTTGGGTTCTTTTATTTTCCACCCAAAGTAAGACGTTGCAAGTCGTAATGTACTACTTTGTATTAAAGGATGCTCTTTTTGGGATTAAGTTCATTTGATTTTTGTTCGGTTTAAATGCTATTATCGCCTATTTTCTCTTTTTCTTTTATGCTTTTTTCTATCATTCTTGCGCAGAGTATTGCCTAATTCATTTCCTCTTGTTTTTTTTAAATCTTTTTTTTAATATGATCTGATATGAAACAGGTTTAAAAACGCTAGAGCATATTTAAGATTCTTTACAATGCTTTCATTAAAATATTCATTATTCATGCTTTGGTATCGTTACTTGCTATCAGTTGTTATGTTTTATTGCTCTTTTTATTGCTTTAATGGGTTTATTATTCTGTCGTTTCACGATTCCCGAAGAAGAGTTTATCATTTTCGATCAAACATATTCAGATTTTCTTTTACATTATGAATGTGAAAAAGTACTATGTATAATTTTGTCTTAAAACTTTATATGGATGTTGGAGACAATAATGAGCAGTTACATTTGCTATATATTGAATTTAAAGAACTATGTAAATGCTATTGAAGTTAAACGGTACATATAAGTTATATAGTTAAGTTCTATAAAAAATATTATTAAAAAAAATACTCGAGATTTAAATTTAATTTTTGCTTGTTGTTCTTAAAACTTATCTACATAGTCGTTACTCAGAGCTGTAAGTTTCTCCAAGCATTTTCTGACTTTTCAAAGACCATCATTGCAGAACTCAACAGATTGTGTTGAAATCCATTGTTCCATTCCTTGTATGACGTAATTTGTGTTGTCAAATCTCCGATCCCACGATAAAGTTCTGGTAAGAAGAAAAAGTCGCTTGGAGGTGAGATCGAGAGAATAGGGTGGATGTTGCAAAATTTCAGACAAAAAGGGGGACATTCTTGGTGATCGTACCATGCCTCTTCTTGATCAGAATATTGCACAATTTGTTGTTAAGTGTGCAGAAACAGGTACTAGAGATTGTTTGGCAATGCTTCAGGTAGTCTGTTAGGATGACCCCATGACAATACCAATAACAGCCACATTACCTTCTTTACAGATTTCAGCACTTTAACCTCTTTGATGGAGGTGAATCACTAAGCTCCTACTCCTTTCTCATCTTTTTGTCCTCTGGATCACTTTGATAGATCCAAGATTCATCAATAATTAATTAAATGATTAAAAAAAATTCAATACCTCTCTTGACAGATCTTGGCGATTTTTATTGTAAGAAATAAAACTTTATGATACCCCTACACATAAACCCACATATAAGCATTTTTATAGCAACATATGTGAGAATACTTGTATCTTAAATGTACCGCTGTAAGAAATATTAGAAATAGTTAATGTATTTTCTAAAGCTATTACTGCTTTACCTTGGGGACCGTAAGGGTATTTTCAAAAATGAGAGAGAAACTCGATTTTTTTCCATATACCTACCAATTTTATACTTTTATTAATAGTATAGGGATAGCAATGATTGTAAAACTCGCTCATGTTAAACACCGTTTTTTGCCCCACAAATAGCAAGTCATTTATTTCACAATCAACACGATTGGGAAACTAATTAAGGAAAATGATGCTCGTTTTTATAGTGGAAGCAAACTGTTTGTAGAAATTCAATCTGCTTATTATGCTACACATGAAATTTCAAAAGAATCAGTTTAATAAAATCGTCATAAAAAAAACAAAGTATTATAGACGCTCTTTTTTCCCCTTAGATTTCAAAACACGTGGGTAAATTTTAGCCGTTATGCGTTAATAATATGAATATGCAAAATATATGTCAAAATTCAAGTCACTGTGTCGACTATAAACTATATTTTATTATGTTTTTTTTTTAATTTTAGAGGAAATGAAGGAATGAATATATGTTGGATGATTAAAATACTCGTAAACTTTGCTCTCTGTTTATGAAAAAATGTGTTAACCTAGAATATAAAAGTAAACTCTCTCACGTACACATTTTACTTACGATATATATATAGTACGACATACTTCTCATTAATTCATTACTTATACCGGACCCAATATAAAATATCTTCATAGCCGTTTTGTATTTTTAAAGTTAAACACCTTGAATGTTAGAGATGTATTTCGAGATATTTTCATTGCAGTATTGCAATGAAAATAACATCTCTAAATATATAAGCTGTTCTACATATTCTTAAAGATGAGTAAAATCTTATGTGTATATATAAATTTTTACCATAATTATTTAAAGTAGAATTCGAAAAATTTGATCTTGAAGAAAATCATTGTATATTAGTATCATTTTAAGTGTAAAATAATCTGATTCGAGTATTAGATCTGAGACAAAATAATAATCTTCTGTGGATCTGAGTATTATGTAAAAAAAAAAAAAAAATCCCGTACTATATTTTTGAGAAATAAAATCCCCATATTATTATTATTTGTATGCTACTTAAAAAAAAAATTTTTTCTTAAGCTAAATCTTTTACAAATTTAAGAAATTGAAACGACATTGACAAATTTTGCAATTGCCGCGCATTTGAATTTTTGATATTGATGCACCTGTATTGAATTGATAAAATTAATAGCAATGAAGGTGAAATATTTTGACTTCTGATCGACATTTTTTGAATAATTTAAATACAGAAAAGTGTAATTTAATAAGAAAAAAATGGAAATTTTTTTCTACAGAAAATTAAAAAAAATATGTGGGCCTTTTTACTGATAATTAATTCATTTAATCTTTCTGAAAATTTGATTTGATTTTTGATTTTCTGTGCTTATCTTCTGAATTAAAAATCATACATGAAAACACACAGGATGCGTTTAAAGCTTAATATATATGAAATAAAAAAAACTCATCGTAACCTATAAATTCTTTTATTTATCGTACGCAAAAGCTGCTAAGATACAAGAAAGTTGTTTTTGTGTATGCTAAAGATGAATTGAAAGGCGAAGCACAGGAACCCAGTAGGTTAACAGATAATCACATTTTTCTGAACATAAAATGACCCATTCCATCCGTAGAATAGATACAGAGTATCGAAATATATTACAATAACGGGCTTATTTACTATCTATACGAAAATAAACGAGCTCGTTTGAGGATTATCTTTTTCTCCCACTTTTTTTCTCTACAGAAATGGGAAGGGGGAGTGAAAACGGTAGGAGCTGATATTTTTTTCCCTAAGATATATGTGCTGAAAAAATGGCTTCTGTAACAGCTATTCCTTGTCTAATGCAAAAACTGGTTTGAGACAGTATACTGATATCTTATTTATAGTCAAGGTCTCCTCAACCAAGGTTTGAAACATTCCTTGAAATGAAAATGGAATTACAAAATAATTATAATTTTTTCATTTTTTAATAGATTTAGTTTCAAGATTTACAGCTTATATTGAATAAAATTTTTATTAAATGAAATAAGAATTGCCTAAATTTCTGTGCTGTATTGAATCTCCAATTTTGTTTAGTTACTGTTTTCTAATTGTGTAAGATGTGACTTCCCTCCTTTTATGTTATTTAAAACTTTTATTCGAAGCATTATGTTATTTAAAAAGTGTTAAAACATTCTCTATCTGACTAATTCAATAGTATAACGTTTAAAAACGCTTATAATAAAAATTAGTCAAAATATTTCTGTTCGAATAAAATATCTGAGGAAAAGTATTACTCAAAAAGTTTTGTTACTATTTTCAATAAAATCGAATATTTGCATATTTATTCCTTTACATTGAATTTTAAATAAATATTAGCCCTAACGTTCTTACTAAGACCAATGTTCTTATATTGTATTTTATATCAATGAAAAAAATTAATTAAAGAACAAGAACCTGACACATTAAAATTTGGTTAGACCGATAGAGTCTTGTTAATCCTATTGCCTATTTTTCCTGTTTATCCTATTTAACCCTTTATATAATGGAAAATTTTGTAGCATTATATGTAAGTTTAAAAATAATTTGTAATTACAACACATAAAAAAAAAAATTTTTTTTTTCCCGCAGGCAAAATAAAAATAAGGAATGGACGAAAGGTCCATTTAAGTCAAATTTCTTTCATTAAAATAAAAGGGGGAAAAGTTATGAAATCTATGAAGTGTCAGATTTCTAAAAGTTCTAAGTATCCAAAAAATGTTTTAATCTTTTATAAATTTTGAAAAATATACTTTTATCCATTTGTTTCGAAAATTGTACTTTTTACGAGCAACTATCAGTGAGTTCAAACATGTCCTTAATTATTTTTTTTTTGCTACAAAGTCTGCTAATTACACCCTTCCCATTTTTTTTTTTTTTTTTTTTATTGGAAAACAATGATAAAATCCCCGTGCACCACAAAGTATCACACAGGGCTTACAGAAGTAAGTATTAATCACATAAAACAAAGGAAAAAGAAAAAAATAAAGAAAAAATAATAAATAAATAAATAACAAAAAATAACCCCTTGAGGTTAGGAAGCATTACAAATACTCATAACAAACTCACTGAACTTTTTAAAAGTACTTCTGGTGGAAAGCAGTTGAGGAAGATTCGGAGGCCAATTTACATTAAGTCCCTTGAATGCCAGTCTTAGGATATTCCGTTCTCCTTCAAACTTGGAACACAGAAGGAGCACATGTTCTACATTTTCCTCGCCACCAATATCGCAATCACAGGAAGATGACGGAACTAACTTAAATTTGTTCAAGTAGCTTTTAAAGTTGCCATGACCAGTTAGAAATTGGGTTATTTTGTTATTAGTATAAAAATGATGGCAGGACAGTCTCTTATTAATGGTTGGAAAAAATTTCTTTGTTACGCTCCCATTATTTGATGTGAGATATTCTTGGTTCCAAGACTTCACCATTCTTTCCCTCATAATCTTCTTGTAAAATGACTTAGGAATATTAACGGCAATGTCAATTTTGCGTTTGGTTGCAGCCTTGGCTAACCAATCGGCCCGCTCATTTCCAAAAATGCCCGTGTGTCCACGAACAAATGCAAAATCTATTGAGATGTTTTTATCTTTTAGGTTTTTAAGTTGCTTTTGGATCTCGACGATTATGTTGTTAGATGAAGAAATACACTTAAGAGAATCCAAGGAGGAAAGAGAGTCTGTACAGATGAGATAATCTGAGACACTATTTTGTTCAGTGATCCATTTAATGGCAAAGTTTAAACATAAAAGTTCAGCTACAAAAACTGTGCATTCATCACGAATTCTAAATTGAAAGTGCTCGGATTCTACACCACTCCTGAACACAACAAAAGCGAAACCAACTTTGCCAGCAATTTTACTACCATCAGTATAGCAAATAACAGGGAAATCATCAGTATTTTTTTCATTGTGCTTAATAATATTGATGGAATTCCTCTCTGAAGGATGAGGGAGAAAAAATGGGGACATAGTGCAATCATAATTAGAGATGGAAGAAGCAGCGAGATTTTCCCTCAAAGCAATATTATGAAGAATAGCAATGTCGATTGGAGGGAATCCAGAAATAGCAAAAACTGACTCGTAACTTATGGTACGATAACCGCAAATGACCCGCAAGAGCATCCTTCTTTGTATGCGTCGCAGATATTTAGAATTCATCTTCCTTTTAAGTGCCTCACCCCAAACTCTAGAACCATACATAATGAAAGGTTCGATTCCTTGCTTATAAATGAGCGAATGTACGTTGAAATTTATACCGAACGAGTTGCGTGCAATGCGATTTAGTCCCCGCTGCAATTTGTCACATTTCTCTGAAATGTAATTTAAGTGCTGTTTCCAAGAAAATTTAGCATCAAGAAGAACCCCAAGATATTTCATTTGTTTTACCATAGTCAAGGGAGCACCATTGAGATGCAGCTGAAATGCATCATAGCAAACGTTTCGTTTTTCAACCCTTCCCATTTAAAAGTTCATTTTTTGTATTTATTCCATTACACTGAAAGCATAACATTGAAAGAACTAATAATGGACAACACGTTATGTTTATAATTCAATGTCAGTGTTCAATCAATATACATTTATAATTCAATATTATATTTATTATTCAATCTTTTAATACTTATTCAAAAGGTCATAATTAAATCTTGCAAAAACTATTTTGAGAGAGCTTCTAAACAAAATATCTGAATTTTGAATTGCGTAATAATGTTTATTGCAAAATGTGTGTGACGTTAAAAAAATCTCTCTCACTTTTTATAGTTATATAGTTAAATTATTTTTATACATAAATAAATTTGTCAGATTACAGCTGTTAATAATAAAAAAATTTTCAAGTTGTGAATCTAAAATATATGTTACCAACGCTCTCATCATATATTAACCATGCTTAAAATGCTTTTGTGCTGTCTCATCGGATAAAAAAAACTTTTATAATGTAACGATATCACCCCCGGCACAAGTTTTTCAAATTACTTTCTTTCCTAAATAACCAATTAATTGACCATTTCTAAGCCTTTTTATATAAGGAAATATATATTATTTGCATTTAAATGCGAATAGTCACACTCCGTTTGAATACAAAGTGTACATCTCAATCAGTCTGAAGCTAAAGATTTTCTTTAACACGTCTAAGAACTGTGTTATTTTCAATAAGTAGTGTTGAGCCTTGGGGAGGAATGGACCCCACTGTGTCTTCCTGTTTGGGAGAGACTTCACACTGAGCTAGTTATACAAAGCAGCTGGTGTCCCATGTTCTTATAAAGTGAGCATGTACAGAGAAGGGAAAAATAGGGAGCGAGAATTTTAATCGAATCAAATAAATTAGTCAACATGGAGTTTCCCACTGAGTTTGAAACCCAGAACTTGAAGAGAATAATACCTAGTAAAAAAATAATACGATGCTTTTTATATATAAAAAAAGAAATTAAGAAATAAATTGATTTAATTTACACACTTAGAAAATGGGCATAAGAATGAGCAAGTATAATGAAAAGTATTAAAATATTCAAGACAAGAATTTTTTCTGTGCCATAAAAAGCAATACCTAGACTTGTTTGGTTACAAGGTAGGTTTACGAAACGAAATAAAATTGTGAATTATATTTAAAATGATATAGTGACTGAAACATATTTGCTAAGTAAATGCTTATATAAATGTTTTCTAGGCTGTTTTTGTTTGTAAGTTGAAAACTAAAAACAACAGCAAAAAAAAAAAAAAAAAAAAGCTAAAAACTTACTGCATGATTAATTTTCTACATACATGCCATCGCATTTTGTTTCTGTGCATTAGTAATTGGAATTCACCACAACATGAATTTTTAATTTTCATTTTCACTCCGCATTCTATTGTTTTTGGTAAATTATGTATGATATGCAATATTAAACAGGGCCTATGAAGGTTGCAATGCAAATTTGAATTTCTATAATATGTTGTAATTTGTATTATAAACCTTATGTATTAAGTTATTTTACATAATTTGTAGTTACGGGATTGAAAACTTAAAAAATTGATCGCATAAAATAATAATCGCATAATTTTTTTACTAGATGTAAATCAAATAGATGTATTGTTTTTGGCTTTTGGTAAATTATGTATGATATGCATTATTTATACAATGGCCTATGAAAGTTGCAATTTAAATCCGCAATGTAAGATCTATAATGTGAACTTGAATTTTGATAATTAATTGGAATTTGTATTATAAATCTAATGTATTTAAATTATTTGAGTTATTTTACATAATTTGTTGTAACAAGATTGAAAACTTTAAAAAATTGATCGCATAAAATAATAATCGCATGATTTTTAATAGGTATAAATCGAATAAATTATATATATATATGTTCATAATTTGAAATACCTCAAATATGTTTTCATTTTTCATAATCGCACTCAAATGAAAGAAAATAAGCATTAAAAAAGCTTAATGAGAAGCAGAATGCTTCTGCTTAGAAAAAATATCCTTAATATATAATCTTAATTATTGGCATAAACTATGCTAGGATGAAATTACCTCGGAATCACTCTATTCAATTATTTATCAGATTAAAGATATAGATTGAATTATGGAATTAAGTAGGTATAAGTAATTTAGCAGTTATGTAGCGCTGTTTTCAATCTTTAGTTAAAAGAAGAAGCAGTAATGGATGCTTGAGCTGTAGTAGTATAAATAATAATCAGCAGTATTTTGTGTGATGCATTATTACTTGCAAATGTATTTTATGACATATTGAAAAGCTTAATCTTTTTTATTATTTTCTTTTACGCATTATCGTTAAAATTAAGTTAGTTGCATCGTATACACGAAAAAGAATTCCAATCATTTCATCTTGAGTATCAAAATATTCTAAATTTAGAAACAGTGAAAAAGCATAAATATTACTTAATGGAATTTAACTGAATGTATAAGAAACAGAAATCGGAATAAATAATAAAGATAAAAAGTTGACCTATATATATAAGTGCCCAGTTTTTGACAACTGATTTCTCAAAATACTGTATCAATGATGTTTGGTATATAATGAGTTAAACCAGATTTGCTTTTACACATGTCATTTATGTAAAAAATTTCTGTAACTATTTTTTGTCATTTTATATCGCTATTACTAATTTTTTTTTCTTTACAGAGCTTTGTCTGAAAAAACTGGAAAGTCTTTTCTGTAGACCAAACAGGTAAGATTCCACTCAAAATATGTTCTTTAAATCGATAGTAAAAATATTGTTTGCGTGCATTTTATATAATTATATACATATTTTTTATATAATCACTATCGAACTCACAAAATTGCAAACAAATCATACAGACAAATCTCTAGCTCTCGCATATAAATACACTAAACACATAATAGTATATGTATTTCTTGAATATAACAATCCTTACCGATTTTATTGGTTAATAATCGCATAAGGAAGCCGTTTAGTGAATCCTTATTTTTATTCTCGTAGGAGGGACTAAGAATATTTTATGCGAAAAAACTATATTAACTAATATTAACAGAAATTACTGAATGTACTTCGCTTATATGTACCTCAAGTTTTCCTTTAGATTTAACTTATCCT
The DNA here is from genome assembly GCA_019973975.1 of Trichonephila clavata. Lineage (NCBI taxonomy): Eukaryota > Metazoa > Arthropoda > Arachnida > Araneae > Nephilidae > Trichonephila > Trichonephila clavata. The sequence continues at coordinate 811,286 of BMAO01016681.1, forward strand.
TCTGAATCCTCCATATCGAAAATAATCGATGAAGGATCTGTTCATGTGGCCTTTGAGCTCGAACTCCCACTTATCACGATCGCTTGTTCCCGCCTACTTTTATGCTCTAAGCCTATTAGGTTGAGTTCGCCTCGCATTGGTCTGCCTTTCCCCCCACAGGTTCTAGCTCTTTATAATTGAAGGAAAGGGAGAAGATGTCAAAATGGCTGCCGTTCTGTGTTGGCTGGATCGAATATACGAAAGAGGGCGATTTAAGAAACTGGAAAGCGAATTTTGCGTGTACCTTACAAGATAGAGAGTTTATCCAATGAGAATTGATTTTCTTTTCACTAAGTTATATTAAGGTATCCGACTACCTTAAAATTGTGTATTTTGCCAAAAATTGACACTTTTTTTATGATTTTATTTTATAGGTCATCTTATTGGGTTTATAAAACTATCAAGTTTATTATTTTCTGTTCACTAGAACAAAAACTACAAGTGTTTTAGTAAAATCAGATGCCATTACTTTAAACAAGATATGTCATACTTTAAAACGCATTTTACTCGACATGTGTTTTTTTTAAATGCTCTAAGGACAGAGATTGCTGAAAAAGTTTTGAAAATAATTAACTGAAATTTATTGTGCCTGTTCTGTATAATAGTAGAAGTGTTTTAACCTTCAGATGTATCAATCACTGTTTTATTACAAAATTTACAGTCCCTTATGTGAGTATAATCACTGCTTTTTAAAGTAATTTCATATAATAACGAAGATAAAGCGTACTAGATTTTGTATAAAAATAAATATCTCTTATCCTGAAGGTCATTTCAAAAATGAATAACCTAGCAACACATCAGAATGGAAAATTTGTGCATAAACTTTTGGTACAGAATGGGCCCGTTTATGTTATTTTTTGTAAATTTTTACCCATTTTAGTAATGATAATTTCTTTTCCTCTTCTTAATTTTAGCACATTTTTTTTAAAATGTACGAAACAAATCTGAAAACCTCAAAAAAATCCCCATACCTAGAATTTTTTTTTTTTTTAAAGTTATCGCAAGTAGTCGGATACCTTAAGCATAATAATTGATTGAACTCTGAACATGGTGATAGATCCGTAGAAAACATAAGTAACTGAAAAGGAGTCAAAAACAATTTATTAGCTTAAAAAATTATTAAATGATGCCACCTTTCCCCCTTGAAGCTGAGTTTCAATTATACACATAATATTCAAATAATGTATAGCTTGAAATGATTTTTAACTAAGCGTGTTGAACAAGAAAGGAAATAAAATTTCAATATATATTAGTATTTGAAATAAAAGTTGTTTTTGTGGAAAAACTTAATGGTATTGTATTAAGCAGAAGCAGAGTATTAATACAAGTATAAATGGGTATTTATTGTTATTGATTACAAGCGCGCATAGTAACATATACTTATGAACGATACACAGAAAACATGCATAAAAAATATCTCAAGTAGAAACAATACATGCACAGAATAACAATTTTGAAAGCATATTATAAAATTTTATACATACATTAAGAGAGTAATATTGCTAACGTCTGTAATCAAAAAGAATAAAATAAAACCAATACAATATGCTAAGCAAGGTATAATATAACACATCATACACAAACAAAACAACATCTCTATACAAGCAAAACAACTGTATAACAGACAAATAAAACAAAAGTACAACAAAATATGTCAATGCATGCAACAAAATAATCCCTTGGCTATGAACACTAGACAGAACAGTAAAATACTGAGTTCATTTTAAAAATAAAGGATGCACTGAAAATTACTACAGGATGGATAAGATACATTCAATATGTAGAATTATTTTTACAAATCACTAGTGTGCTGTGTGTGTAAATAAAAAATAAAAAATTGAAAATTACTTTTCATCAAATATAACATTTTTTCCTGTTACAACTAGATATTAAAAGTTTAGTGCGTGCTTATATGCATATCTTTATTTCTCTTGACTTTCCTTTAGAGTGAAGCATGTATTTATGTATTCCAAATAAGAACTATTTTCAGATAAAAAGTTATTTAGCATTACTTTTTATTTGTTAAGTTAATCCGGACCTACAAAAAGCTAGATAAGTGAAATTTAAATTATAATTGGTATTCTGTACTAAGAACTAAAGAAGTGTGGGATATTTAAAGAAGTAAAATTTTAATAAATATTAGTATTCTGTACAAAAGAAAAAAAGAAAGAAAAGAAAAATAAGATAACTCTGAAAATAACCATTTGAGTGCAAAAAATCAGATATTTGTTACATACTCACTATCTAATTGCATACACGTGTGTGACGTTTATTGTAGTTTTGTTCAAATTCATTAATTATATTTTAAGTTTCTGAAAATTAGTGATGAATTGGTCTAGTTTTATTCTATTATATAGAGAAAAAAATCTCTCGGATTTGTTTAAACACACAAATATAAAGCATAGAATCTACTAAGAAAGTGTCATGATTAGATAAAAATGTCGTTAAATAGTAAAATTAATTCAACTCTATAAACTGATAAGAATTAACCCAATTGCTTATGATAAAACAAACCCAACACCCTCAATATATTTGTGAATTTGAATAAGTAGATAAAATGAGATGGACAAATATTTAGTTTTGGAGAAATGAATATCCTTATTCCTGAAACGTTGTAACAATTCAGAAACATATGTTTTTTTAAGCTTACGAATTACTTATACATTTAGGTAAACTCGACAATCTCAACTTTGTTTTACAAACAATGAATGTGTTTGCATGACTTCCACAGTACGTCAAAAAATATTGTGTATTAATTACTAAAAATGAAAGATTAGATTTTCTCGGTAAAATATTTAAGAGAAAAAAAGTGAGATCGTTTTTTTTTTTTCTTTCCTTTTTTTAAAAAAACTTTCTTACTGCTTAAGTTTAAATCAGTGGGTGGTCTTCAAGCTTTTGCGACTCAAGGAACCTTAGAGTTAGAAAGTGTTTTTAGGAAACCCCATTCTACAGTTAGTTATAAGAATATATCTTAGAACTATATTTAAAGTGGATTAGCATGTTAAGGTACTTAATGTAAAAACATTTAAAAAAAGTGTTGTACTTGTTATTAAAAATTTTAATGCAATATTTTTTCATAATTATTTACTCATTACATAACATTTGTAATCCAAGTGTCATTGCCCATACATTTTATTTAGTAACTGAGATATGGGCTGTCATTTTTTTCTGCACAAACGATTGAAGTCTGGCCCATTGAAGTTATGTGCAGCCCTATTCATGTTCTACTTTTAAGTGTTTTTATATTTCGTTTTTATAGCCATTCACGTTAGATATATTTTTCACTTAAATGCATTATTCTGAATGGTATTAAATATTTTAGCTGTGTGAGAAATTTGCATGAATTTTTTGCGAGCTATTCTCTTGACTAAATTTAGATTTTAGAATCAAGTATGTTCATGCTTCGATAAGTTGTTCCCTCTACTTCATTATAAATTTGTTTTTTCCATGAATGAAAAAAGGCGGCATATTTCCTATTGGAATACTATTTAATTTTGGAAAACTTTGCACAACAAGTATAAATATATATGGTTTTATGAACTTCATAGAGAACGTGAATCCATTTTGCAAGACATTTATAATTATCCTTTCAATTTTTATTGTGTGACTCGTGGAGCCCCTGAGTATGGCCCGTGGAACCCCAGTTTCTTCGAAACACAGTTTGAAGACCACTAGTTTAAATTAAAAATTTGATGATCATTTTTGCATCAATTTATTATTTTTATCAGATCAGTTTTACTAAAAATAAAATTACAATCGGGTGTTATTTATTAATTTGCAAGGAAAAATTATTCTTTTGTTGGAAAAAATCTTTTCAATACAGGCTAAACTATATAAAAATAAAATGACAGAATTACATTTCTGAAGTTAGCTTCATTTCTATAAAGAAATGAAATGCATGGATTTGTAAATGTGTTGTGCTTTGGGGTATACTTTAGAGGTATTTGCACTTTTAATATGAAACATGATTGAAAATTAAATTGATATTTTTTACTACTTATTGGCAAACCATTTTTTGTTTTTGTTGTTCATTTCTATCTAATAGCTTGATCATAGAGCTTTTTTAAGCTTCATCTCATATTTTAGACATATTTCTCTTATCGCTATAGTGTTAGAGGAGTATCAGTCTGTAGATTCTTGAAGATGATTTTAAAATAAGGTTTCCGTAAGCAAAATTTCAAGATTTTTTTTTATAAATTTTAAAAGGAATATCTAGACTGATACATTTAAATAAGAAAGAATTATAATTATTATTTAAAATTCAAAAATATTTCTTTCTGATATTTTTTAATGAATATGTGGGAGAGAAATCCATTCATAAAATAAAACAAA